>VDFB02269102.1:48856-207589 GCA_007258455.2 Sequoia sempervirens | reverse complement strand
ACAATGCAGATTCTAAATATATAATTTGTTTTGGTACTGAATTATTTTTTGTATTTTTCAATTAATTTCTAATAAAATTGGTCCATAAACTTTAAATATCAGAGCTTTTTACTATTTGAATAAATTTTGATCAACATAACATTTTGACAAACGGATTGCAAGAGAGCAAACTTCAGACAATTCTTTTCAATTTGAAAAAAAAAAAAGTCAAAAAATGATAAGTTTAGGTCATCTTATGCATGTCGTACATGACGATTTTTCAAAACAACAAATCTGCCTAATAAAAAATTAACAAAAAAAAAAATATTCAATAAAAAATTACAAAAAAATATCAAGAGCAAGGTTCAATGAGTCATAAAACTTTTTCCCAAAAGGATTTAGAAAAATACGATAATTTAAGTCAAAATATGGATGTCGTACATGTGCATGGTATGGTACAAAAAAATGACTTTTAAACAGTGGTTTTTTGAAATGCCTATTGAAACTCAATTTGTACAATCTGGGTATTGAAATAAATTACATATTTGGAAACTAGACTTCGAGCACTACATTTTATGATTAGTGACTTTTTTAAAGATTTCATCTCTAAGTGCTTTAAATTTTAAGGTCAAATGTGTCAAATACTGAAAATCAGGGAAAACACTTCCACTTTTTGGCCAAAAAGTGGACTCAACTTCTTGCACACACCCTTTTATTTTATTTTATTATTTTTATTTTTCTCTAACACTTATTTATTAATATTGTTAACTTTTATTTGTTCCTTTTAAGAGTGTGTATTTAATTATTTTTTTATTTTTTTATTTTTATTTGTTTTATTTATTTATTTATTTGTCTTTATTTAATCTCTACCTTCTTCACACATAAATTAATTATATAAAAACATTTACATAATATTACCACACAAAATTATAATATGTCTAAAGTTTTAACAAAAAGAGGGTCATGACAGGTTCTCATTGACATAGAATGATAATATATACAAATAAATATGGTTTCATATCGAACAAGCGATAGCATAACATAATGATAACCGGTTCACATTTACAGTGAATGTTATCATTCCATTATGTTATTGGGCTCCACATTATTAATGTAACATTGAAATAGTCCATGAATCTAGTTTCATTTTACCAATGATATCATCACATTATGTTATTGGGTTTCAATTCATCAGTGAAACGATAACAAATATAATGAGGTTTATTTTCATATAAACAATGAATCGATAGCATAATACAATGAATTGGGTTTCCTCTAATAGTGAAATAATACCATAAATTGGTTCACATAATAGTGAAACGATGATATAATATAAAGTTTTTGGGTTTTCACTACTAGAGAAAACTTAACACATTTAAATATTTTGGGTTCACATTAATAATGAACCAATATCTTACCACAATGGAAACAGTTATCGAATGCATGCAAGCCATAGAGGAAAATAGCATTCATGACCCTCGAACCCATATTCAAATTTGAACATTACTACCTTTACACAACTAGAGGTGCATGTGATCGATAATCATTATCGATCTAAGAAAAATGCAGTCAATATAGAGATTGTGAATAAGAAAATTAAAAGGGGTTTCCTAGATCATTGACAAGGAAATGATAAAGCCATTTTTTAAGACAAGGCATAGAGATGCAACATGATTCTAAGCATACTCGGCCTACACCAATGCACAGTGCAGTGTAAGGACTTAAGAAACATAAATATGGATTTGCATTGAACATCTAATCCATAGGATACACAAACAATAAAGATGAAAGTGTTCAACCATTGACTAATTCCAAAATTATTCTAAATCAAACTGTAGGAGTTAATGGTGACTCCTCAACACCCCCAAGATTAGTTGTGGCCAAAACCACTTCCACAAGAGAGAGAATGGCAAGAATGCTTGCTTCACAATGCAAGATTGATTGATTGCTTGATTACAAATGTACATGAGATGCCTTGCTTATATGGGCAAGGTTGAGAGATAGGAATGAATATGATGTTGACAAATGTCATAATCCTATGACATGAGACAACCAACAACCTAATCACCTAGGAAATGATGTATCCTAGCTAGATAAGATAAGTTCTAGATAAGCCAACTAAGCCTTCTAGAAAGAATATTTTACCTAAGTAAACTTAACCATGTGAATATGTCCCCTAATTACCTAGTAAATGAATAAGCTAGGTACAAGACAATTATTCACACCAACACCCCCCCTTAAGTGCAACTTAGGGAGAAGATTATTATGCACACTATGCAAAGACTATGACCATGGGTCCCGGCTACTAGGCCATGTTAGGTACCCATTTACAATGCAAATGATGCAATCTCTCACAAGCGGAGAAAAGGAGAAAACCCTGTGGGACAAAACTCCTCTCCAAAAGAGAGAAAACAAAAGAAAAGAAACATGATGTATGGAGGACTCAATGATACCCCCCAAGGACAACATGCATCATGTATATACAATCAAATACCCCCCCATAAGAAGTAAGTAGAGAGATAAGATATCCCCCCCATGATGAAGAAGCTCCAATGCTGATGAAGAATGCCTGAAAACAAAAGATGACCCAATGTCTGCAAGCAACATGTCTTCCCTTAGGAAGAAACAAGTTCATAAGCTGATGTAGAAGCCACTCCAGGAGGAAGCATGAATGCTCAACATGTATGCCTCTGAAAACTGATGAAGATCCTCCAAGCTTGAATGAGCCACAACAGAATCATGGTCAAACTGAACCAAGAAACATGACAAGTCAAGTGAAGGAGGAGACTCATGAATGTCAATCTCCAAAGACAAAGAAGATGGGATAATGGTTGTATTGAAACTGTCATCAAAGAGGAGAGAAATCCCCTCAAGTGTGTCCTCCAAATCTGCAGTTTGAGACTCTATGAACAAGTTAGAAATCCCTGTCAAATACTCATCCCACAAAGCAAGATCTGAAAAACTATGATCATCCTGCTGAAGAGAAGCATCAATGGCTAAAGGAGTAGGAGGTGGAGGAGTAGGAATCTCAACACTGGTTTCTAGAATACCAAGGTGTAGTTGACCAAACTTCTCCTCACTATCATGGTTCACACTCAATGAAGTGTGTGATGCAGTCAAAGGAACATTATCATCTTCTGAAGCAAAATGTGAAAAGGAATATGCACAAGATGAATGATCAACCATCCTGATAGCAACAATATCCCTAGTCTCCAAGTCCCTTATGTACACCCTATCTGGAGTGAACTCAACTATTTTACCTTGACCCCCATGAGTAATTTGATAAATAGAAAGGAGATTAGTGGACAAGGAAGGAACACAAAGTACATCATTGAAAGTCCCTTCCCCCATATCAATAGAACCCTTCCCACTTACCTTCATATATGTATTGTTACCCATCAATATATGAGGTGAATTACAAGGCTCAAAAGAAGAGAACATATCCATAGAGGATGCCATATGATGAGATGCCCCTGAATCAAGAAGCCATCTATGAGATGCAAGACTTGTAGAGGCCAAGAGTGCTTGTCCTTTCATCTTGTGTAGCCCAAAAGTAGATCCTGTGTCCTATGACTGAGTTGATGATGATGGGGCTACTGATTGAGATGTTGAAGAAGAAGTAGCAGACACTGATGAGGGTAGCTTAATGTTATTATTTTGAAGGTGTGTCAGTTCATCAATCTTCTTATTATAACTTCTATGCTCAACATGTCCTAACCTTTTACAATATGCACATTTTGACTTCTTCTTTTTAGATGATTCCTCTTTAGAAGAGGGTGTGGACTCAAAAGTGCTATGTGAGGGAGAATCTTTACCTTGCTCATTAGACTTGGGTGCCTTGTTCTGCTTCTTACCTTTGCCACTTGAATCCTTTGTCTCCTTTGCAACAAGAGCATGAGATCTAGAAGACTTCAATGTGCCCATGTGTACCAACTTTGCTTGTTCCCTTGTGAGTTGAGCTGCAAATTCGTCAAGAGAAGGCATTTTGTATGCATTTCCAAGAGCATCCATTGTAGCATAGAAAGTAGAAACAAACACTGAATAATCAGGACCAAGGTTAGCAAGAATAGAAAGTATCAACTGTTCATCCTCTTTAGTGACCCCACAATTAGATAACTGCAATCTAAGAGAATTGAGCTTAGAGAAAAAGTCTTGGACATTGTCAAAATTTGAAGGATTAAGACCCATTAGTTCATTCTCCAACTTAAATTTCCTCATCTTATCTAGCTTACCAAAGAAACTCTCTAAAGTATTCCAAGCTTCATTAGGATGAGTGCAAGATGCAACATGATATCTAAGATCTGGAGAAATGGACAACTTCAAAGTACCAAGAGCTTCATCCCTTCTATCAAGCCACTTTCTTTTCTCTTTAGCTCCTGTGGGTTCTGGATCTTGACCAAATGTTATCCTTTGCAACTTTGATTTTAACAATAATAACTCCATTTGATATTTCCACTCATGATAATTATATGGAGTTAGAAGTACAATTTTAGTCAAATCCATGATACAATGAGATATTACAAGAGGAGAACAACAAATTTTCCTCACAATACAAGAAATCAACCCCTTTGTCCCAACAAGATTACACTGTTTTTGCAAATTTACAACAAGGAATCCCAAATTATCAAATAAACTACAAACTAAAAATATGAAAATATGGAAACAAATCTACAAAAAGTGCATGATTAGATCTGAAGTACTCTCGAATACCTTTCCAATGCCTCAAATTTGGTGAAAATCGAAGATTGGAGCACAAAGATGTGAGCTCGAAGGCAGAAAATGTCAATCTAGCTTCAACCTGGAAAAAGAAGCACAAAACTACAAAATCTCTACAAAATATCTGTACCACTAAAAAATTCAGGTCTTCACCTTTCTGACAATATTTCGTTTGAAAAATTTTGCCTCTGTATGCAAAAGTTATGAAAAAATGAAAAAAAGGCCTATAAATAGGCACTTGGGGGAAAAATCAGACTATTTGAATGTTAATTAGGTGCAAATTTTTGGCTCCAGAGCTAAAACAAGGTCAGCCATGCGACCACCGCTTACAAGGGCAAAAATAAAAAAAACACCAATCATTGTCGGCCAAATACAATAACTGATCGACCAAGGATTTGAATAAACAATATTTTTAAAACAAAACTTCTACAAAATGTCGATGACCATGTACCTTGGCAGATCTTATGAAGCCAAAATAAATGCACAGTACCACCAAATGACAGGCGAGTACCTTAAACCCTACCGGTGGAAAAGATAGTACGCCGATGAATGCCAAGCAATGTCGAGCTGACCGAGACGGTGACCTCAGATATGACAATGGAACGACCAGAGTACTATGAAGGAGCTCGTACACACAACGCCGATGAAAAAGCATACCAGATATGTTGATTGAAGGTGGATCATTCACAAAATATGTGTGTGGCGATGATTGTTACCCACATACCGCCAATACAGAAGAAAGTTGGCCGACCATCAATGAATGCCGATGAGACCCCTGCAATGGTCCCTTGACCAGGCCGATAGCACAGTACCGTCGGAGAGGTGACCAAAGGTACCGCTGATGGATCCAACGAATGCCGACTACCGTAGATTGTACCCTAGAAGACTTCGTTCACCAAGAAATATTCGGTGGATATGTCAACCTTGAAAATAAAATCTTTGCCCGAACTATATAATATTTTCTCAAAAAAAATTTGCACGAAACTATCATAGTCCGATATATAAATAAAATTTGCCCCAAATTTTACAAAAAACCGCAGAAATATTTTTCTGAAAAATAGTTTTTGCAAAAAAAGAAAATCGTACCGCTTGGGAGGCTGTCCCAGCAAAAAAAAAATTGCCTCAAAAACAACTTTACCCAAAATAGGCGAATTTACAGTCAAAATTTGTCCACGGAGCTTTCTAAATTCAACCGTGAGGTTAATGAAACCCCAATCTGCACCCAGCAAAAATCTTCAAGCCAAAATATCACCCTCGGATCTGGGAAGGAATCTGCAACACCTAGAGAGCTCTGATACCATGTAGGACTTAATGGTGACTCCTCAACACCCCCAAGATCAGTTGCGACCAAAACCACTTCCACAAGAGAGAGAATGGCAAGAATGCTTGCTTCACAATGCAAGATTGATTGATTGCTTGATTATAAATGTACATGAGATGCCTTGCTTATATGGGCAAGGTTGAGAGATAGGAATGAATATGATGTTGACAAATGTTATAATCCTATGACATGAGACAACCAACAACCTAATCACCTAGGAAATGATGTATCCTAGCTAGATAAGATAAGTTCTAGATAAGCCAACTAAGCCTTCTAGAAAGAATCTTTTACCTAAGTAAACTTAACCATGTGAATATGTCCCCTAATTACCTAGTAAATGAATAAGCTAGCAACAAGACAATTATTCACACCAACACAAACAATAGTCATACCTCAAACTCTTTGCTAGCTTTTCACACGAACAGATTTGCAAAGCACTAGTTTTGGTGATTTTTCCTTAATGATACCACCCTCTCTCCTCTCGAACTTGTAGCTTTACTACCTCCCCTACTTTTTCTACAAAAATCTTCCCTTCTTGATTTTTTGCCCAACCTTTTTGTGTGAGTTATTCTTTCTATTTCAAAAGATCTACATTTTTCCATATTGGGAGTGTTTTTATTTTCCCACTCACTCCTCTTTGGTAGCCACCCTGATTGGCTATCTTACCATATCTTTATTGTATAGGGGTTATGGGTGGCCCCCTCCATATTTTCTTCCATTTTCAAATATGAAAAATGAGCAATTGATGAACAACCCATCATGGCTCATAGAATTTTTCATAAGAAATATTTTAATTAAAATCATTCATATTTTTCTTTCTCATGCTCATATTTCTATATTTCTATATAATTATAAATATAAGTATATATATATGTATATATACATATATTTATATAATTATATATTTTCTTACTTGTTAAAAAATCCTTTATAGTGTAGAGGAAGAAACTTCACGTTCTTAATCATACATTTTATGATTTGATATATCTAACTCAACATGGATGCTTATATGCACATATCTATTTGCACACATTTATATACATGTATATCCTTTCTTTTTGAATGATAATCAAAAGACGTAATTTTAAATATACATGGTATAACACACGAATAAATAGTTTTCTTTCCATTAGTTTACCTTTTAATTATCAACACATCTTTCTTTTCTTTTACACAACACAAGACTTCCACATCAAATGTAAATACTATGATTCTTCAATGGTGTGTGAGATCCAGATTCCATCAAGCTTACCAATTATCATCTAGCTAAATACTCCTACCTCAACCATGTTCTCATTCTTCAACCTATTCCCGCATGCACACACTTGCACTTGCAAAGTTTTCGTAGAGGATTCTTGTTATAGCTAGGTCTTCGACAACTATGGCAGGGTACACCATGTGCAATCCATGGGAGGGTACACCTTACCCGACACATACAATCTAGTTGTGTGGGAAAAGAATAGTCTAATAGATGTCAAAAATCTTCCACCATGGCTGCCAATTCCAATATTCATAGAAATCTTTGGCGCACCTCAAAAAGAGGCAACTTCCAGTACCTTTTCCTTGCTCCAAAGCACATCGGATTCACCACCACCATCTAGGTATGTATACCCAAGTGCACAACCCAACACATCAGGCTCCTCTTCGCTGGTAGAACATGTCAACGATATCAAGATCCCAATTAGAACCTTCACTAATGAGTTGGTCATTATTCAGCATCAGTAGGAAGCACCACCAAATCCCCTTGCACAAAATTATCGAGGAAGGCCACCCTACCAGCAAAGCACCAAGGAGCTCCAAGAGGGGGGAAATAGTTATCCATCTATGGGCCAAATAGTCCTGAAATTGTCTGAGGGAAATCTCCAGCATAAGGTAGTAGAATAGAGAAGCCAGGGCATATTTTCAAACATGAAGGACTATTTGTCCCTCAAAATAGAGAATGTTCGGTTTAGTACATGGACACAAGGGATGCCATTAGAACAATAATTGGTATTTCACCAAACCAAGAACTTTTCTCCTAGATGGAAGAGGAAGATTTGGTATTTTCAAATGATGTTCCGACAACCAGCACTCCACAGGTATAGTTAGACTACAATACATGATCTAAGAGAAGACTTGTCAAGGAGTACATGCAACAAAATCCTCAGTATCCATAGCCACAATGACCACAACAATAGTTACAACAGGTTCCACAGATATGACCAACTCAGTAGCCATAGGCTCAACCATTTCTACCAAAGGATAGAGACAAGATCTTGAACCTTCCAATAATAGATCATCCTCCCACTAATGCAAAGGAAGCACAACCATTTAAGCCAAAGGTTTTTCCCATCATAATGCTTAATGTGGTCGAGAAGTTAAAGAAGGAACCTATTGACATATCTTTGTGGGACATCCTATCAATAGTGGAGAAAAATTCTTTACTCTAAGAAGCATTAAGGGATGAGGAGTAGATTTTGCAAGAGGATTCAATCCCATCACACAATCAAGATAAAGGAAAGAGGCATGTGTTGGACCCTCAACCCTTGGGATTTGTTGCATACATGAACACAATGGAAGAAAAAAAGAACAAAAGAGGTAAGGAAGCCAAAGCCCACCCCTTTCTTTCTAACTCTTATTGTGGGAGATAAGCTTTTGCATAATAATATGATTGATTCGGGGGCTAGCACTATGGTCATGCAAGTGGCTGATGATCTGAATCTAAAGTATGAGCCTCTCGAGAAATGGATCATGCAATTAGACAACAAGAAGGTCCTAACTATAGGTCGCATCAAGGATCTCTCTTTGATCCTATTCTCATGTCCAAGCCAAACCGTCATGCAAGAAGTGGTCATAATGGACATTTCCCCTGTCTTCAGAATTTTCCTCTCAAGAGACTTCACAACAAAGCTTGGTCGATATCTAGCACTTGATTGGTCTCACTTGATATTACAGATGAAGCATGGAGCAAAGATGAAGATCCTATCAGAACCCCTACATCCTAAACATATAGTAGAGGATGCAGACTAAGCTTTGAAGCAGCACATACCTCCTTTTCAAAGGAGATGTACTACATAGAAATGTTGGAAGAGGACACAAGTGATCAGACCCCTGAAGAGGAGGTCCTACTTAATCAATTCATCAATTTTTATCCTTTTGATAATTTCCATGCTACCGGGTTAGGCACCTACGTGATCTTCGACGAGGACCAAGTTGTCCTAAAATTCGTGAAGGAATAGGAGAAACCTAGCAAATCGGGGGAAAATAGTTTATAGACACCACATTTTGATGGGGCCAAATGCAAAAGTAGCTCCAGAGCTGATGTCTGACTAGTGTCACCAACTAGGTTGGAGACCCTCAAATATTTCCACTTCTAGTTCTTGTGCTCAAATAACAAAGCAGAGTATGAGGCATTGGTTCATGGTCTGACTTTAGCAAAGTGGATGGGCATAAAAAAAACAAGTGTTTAGAGATTCAAAGCTAGTTGTGAGCTAGGTCTGCAAATAGGTGGCTACCAAAAATGTAAGGATGAGATCCTACTGGCACAGGATATGGGACCTAATTGAAGGTTTTGAGGATTCTAACATATAGGTTATCCCACGATCTCAGAACTCCATTGTAGATCGGATGGCTTCTATTGACTTGTAGTTTGAGCCAACCCTATATCAACCCAAAGTCAACATGCAGTGCATACCGTGATCCAACCACTTATACCCGAAAATGATCAAAATTGGTAGGTTTTTTAAGGATGATGCACAATTTGCTACCTTCTTACAAAATTTGGGGAAATTTTTTGATCCACCACAGGCTAAATCTGGAGATTTTACCAAAGGAAAAGTCATCCAAATGAAAGGAAATAATCTCCCTTGAGGTTTAATCTCACTTGAGAATATTTTTTATTGTAAGGACACCAGAAGTAGTAAGCGAAGATTCACAACTGACGAAGAAGACTATGAAGACCTCCACATCGAAGGTGGCAAGAAGCTAAAAGTTAGGAGGAACATTCCATAGGAAAACAAGGAAAGGTTGAGAGACTTGAATGCTAAATATTATGGAGTTGTGGCCTAGACTTATGAAGACCTCAAGGGATACGAGCCTAGAATTATCCAGCATACTATTGACTTAGCCAAAGACTCTAAGCTTCTCCAACAAAAGTAAAGGTCGGTTAATCCAAAGGTGGAAGAATTAATGGTACAGGAGCTTACTAAGTTGATCGAGTCCAAGATCATATATCCAATTAAGCATTCCACCTGGTTATCCAATCTGGTCCTAGCCTAAAAAAAGAATAGTGACATATGGCTCTATGTAGACTTCTAAGACTTGAATAAATCATCGTTGAAAGACCATTATCCTTAGCCCTCAATGGAGCAGATCCTACAAACTATGGCTAGATCAAAGATGTTCTCGCTACTCGATAGTTTATCGAGCTATAATCAAGTTTAAGTAGAGGAGGACCAACACAAAACAATGTTCATCACTAAGTGGGAAACATTCGCATATGCAAAGATGACCTTCGACCTCTCCAATGTGGATGCCACTTTCCAGTGAGTGATGGATATCACCTTCAAGGGATTGATCAATAAGATCATCCTCATATATCTAGATGACTTGACCATTTTTTCCAAATCAAAGGTTGATCATTTTGAACATCTAGAAATGGTCTTCCAGATGTGTCAATAGTTTAGGATTTCTTTAAATCCTAAGAAATATGTTTTCAGAATACCACAAGGCAATTTGCTTGGCTTTGTGGTATCAAAAGAAGGAATAGCCATAGACCCTAAAAGGGTGAAGGCTATAATGGAACTATCACTGGTCGTCAACCAGAAGGGGCTTCAGTCTTTTCTAGAAAAAATTAACTTCGTCAACCAGTTTATTTCAAATTTCATAGGAATCATGAGACCCATCACATTGATCCTAAAGAAAGGCTTAACATTCAAATGGACCCCCAAAGGTAAGCTTGTTTTTTAGCAGATTAAAGCAACCATCTCTAAAACTTTGGTGTTAGCTAACCTAGACTTCTCTAAGTACTTCCTCCTATATGTTTACAACAGCCAACACAGCATAGCTTCAATGCTCACTCAAAAGGATGAAGAGGGGGGTGGAGAGCATCCCATTTCTTTCCATTCCCAAAACCTCAAAGGATATAAAACCAAATATAAATTCATTGAAAAGTAGGCCTTTTTCATAGTCAAAATCCTCAAAAGGTTTTGACATTTGGTTTCGGCAAGCAAAATAGCGATTCTCCTCGCCCATCCTAGTGTTAGAGAATACAACACAGAGGATGAGATAACTGAAAAGAGGGCCAACTTGATCACTAAGATCCTAGAGTACAATGTGGATATTTGGCCGACAAAGTTGGTCCAAGGGAGAATCCTTGTGAATACCTCATGCAGGAATTGGGCCCTCAGGAAAAAGAAAAGACTAAGCAAGTCTATGCAAACCAGTTCGAGTCTGATGAGTTGTGGGTGGCTAATTAGATGCAATTTATGTAGATTGGCCAATATCCAACCAACATCACACCTCACAAATGAAGATACTACAAGTTTCAATTCATTAGGTATGTATCAGTCAAGGTAATTTTATTTAAAAGAAACTACAATGGAGTCCTCCTTCGCTACATGGACAAACCAAAAAGGATTCTAAGCAAGTTCCATAGTAGCCCAGAGGGTGGAAACTTCTTCTCCAAGACCATCACCTTGAAAATAATGTGGGCTAGCTACTATTGGCCTACAATATTTTTTGAGGCCTACCATCTAGTTCAAAGATGTATCCAATGCCAGTACTTTGTTGGCAAGTAGAAGAAATCCACCATGTCTTTAAGCCTGATCATGACTAAAGAACCCTTCACATAGTGGGGTTTGGATTTTATTAGAATGATAAATCCCATTTCAATCAGAAGACACAAATGGATACTCACAGCCACTGACTATTTCATGAGATGGATGGAGGTTGTTCCCCTAAAGAACGCTATGAAAGCATAGATTGTCAATTTTTTAGAGGAATTGGTAGCAAGGTTTGGTTCATTTAAAACCATCATCTCAGATAATGCACGAGCCTTTGTAGGCTCTAGAATGTCAAATTTCTCTCTCAAGCATGGGGTATACCTCAAGACTTCGTCCAACTACTACCCGCAATAAAATGGGTTAGCAAAGTCAACCAACAAGAACCTAATTAGATTGATAAAGAAAATCGGGTCAGAGAACCAAAGAGAATGGCACAAGCATCTATGAGCGTCCTAATGAGAAGATCGAATTATGTACCTAAGAAAATTCTAAAAACCTCCCCTTATGAGTTGATGTACAGAAAAGAGGTAGTCCTACCCATTTCCATGGAGATCCCATGGCTACAACTATTAAAGTCCTTGGAATTTGAGGAGAACAATAGGATGGAGGTGAGACTAGCAGAACTCCTAAGCCTCAAGGAAAAAAGGGAAAATGCATTTAACGCCATCATCAAACAAAAGCGGGTGGTGAAAAAATGGTTTGACAAGAAGGCCTTTGACCTAGGTTTTAAGGAAGGGAGTCTTGTGCTAAAATTTGACAAAGGGACTACAAAACTAGGGCAGCATGCAAAATTTGAATCACTGTGGAAGGGTCCCTTCCGCATTCACAAGTGCAAAGAAATAAATGTGTACGAGCTTAAAGACATGAATGACAACATTTTTGATATATCGGTGAATGGTATTCATCTAAAATTATTTAATTAAATATGTATTTCCATTTAAAAATTACCATTATGTACCATATGTAAAAAAATTTATAAATATGTGTTTGTTTATCAAATAATCCATGGGCGTAAATGGAAATAGCAAGAAAATACTATATATTATATTTATTAAAAATCATTTACAGTATAGTACAAGATTATAAGCTTGAGGCTCTAAGAGAAGCTTGAAAATATTATCCTTCAAAAGAAAAAGATACATCATTTTGAAACCAAAAAGGGAGGTGGTCAAAACACAACACTTTCAGGGTTCACAAGCAAGCAATAGCAAGAATTTTGTCACACAGGGAACATGAGCATTGCACAAGCTTAGTCCTTGAAACCAAGGTTGTAGACCAAGTTCTCAAAGTGGTTCGTCCATTCAATGCCATAGATGCACTCCACATCGTTCATCTTCAAAAGAAAGGAAGATGTAGGTTGGGACCACTAACAATGGCATTCCAGGTCCATGGTCTGAAAATCAGTGAGGAAGGGCAACCATGGCACCACCTCCACATTATCCACATGCCTCTAAATTTCTATCACCAACGGGATGCCAATGTCGAGAATGGCCACCTAAACAATCTCACCTAGCCCGCCCAGGTATATTGAGTCAAACATGGCATGGCACAGCTCGATAATCTAGGGTTTCACCACATCCAAATCCAACAACGAAGATACGAACTAGGAGATGATGTTCATGTTACAGTGCAGTTGGTTCTCATCTTTTACATAGTCCCTCCCTAGGATCCACTTAAACACCACAATAACCAAGTGGTTCTTTGTTCACAAGTAGTGCTTGATCCTATCATGACTAACCTCTCCAACAAAGGATGCTCGTATCTTTCATCTCATGAGTTGAATTCACGTACCCATGCCACTCATAATGATAGAAAGAAAATTACCAAACTCACAAAGGGAAGAATGCAGCAGAAAAGACTCACCAACTTAATACCAACTCAATGATTATTTTTGCAAGGTGGACCTTTCTATTTATAGAAAAACATGAGTTGGAAAGCTGGTGAATGGAAAATTGCTTTCTTGTCAAATGGAAATGGAAAATGTGATTTGGCGGTAAAATTTTAAAGGTAAATCAAATGGTAAAGATCTAGTAGAGATTTGAGGAGTTAATTCAAGTGTTGGGAGTTAATGCTTACGTATACAACCTGCCACCATGTGTTCATCATATTCATCAATGCCATCCAGCTCGCCTATGTGAAAAGAAGTTTTTTGAAGCCAAATCCTGCTTAATTAATGCAAATGTCCCTTCTAAGCATGCTTCCCATTGCTCAAGGTTATCTTTCCCTTAGGTCGGCATAAGGAATGTACTATTTTCATTCTTACAGCAAAGATGGCATTTCTGAGTATGAGCCCCCACTCCACATGTATTGCCTTGTTGGTCGTGCTTAGAAATATATTGACAATGGAAATGCATTTATTGCATGTGCATTTGAAAAATTGAATGCAAAAAAAGGAAAAAGAAATTGTGTTGAACCCTCGAGTAACGGCCTCTTTGAAATTTGGTTATGCAAAGTTCTAGGAATACGAGAAATGGTTGAAGCATCATCTTTTGGTCGAAACGTTGGGATCTCATTCACAAAGCCAAGTTATGCCAATGTCTTTGGAAATATCTCTTATGCCAATACCCCAGTGCCACAAGAATGAAGCTTTTCAATACCAAAGTCATATAGCCAAGCGACCACACGAAGGATGAGGTAATTAAAGATTTTAAAGATGACACCTACGACCCAAAGCTGCACATAAACCCTAAAGGCCTTTGGGAAAGTGCAGTGTAGAGGATGCTTTCTAGAGGGTCAATCAGCGGCTTTGTAATGTGACTTTTACATTGTGGTTTGTCACAATTTATGCTACCCTCCACACATCCATGCCCAGAGTTGGTTAACATATGAGTATAAAATTTGGACAAGGGCATTGGGGTTATCAGTAGCAACAAGCTGAGGGTCACTATCAATGTAGCAGTCATCTGGGATATGTTGTGTATCCCTTCAAACTAAGAAGCCGAGAGATTATATTGGGGGAAGATGGAAGAGTTCTAGGTAACAAAGGAAAAATAGTTGAAATTCTACTAGGATGAGATGAACAAGGAACCAGAGGACAATGAAATTATCTTCCCTCTGTCACACAAAATTCCACTCAGATGTATAGGTCGTCTTCTTAATGTTGGCTTTTGTGTATGGCCATGAAAGTGACAATGAGGTATGTGAGTTTCAGATGGGTTTGGATTTCATGCTAAAGAAGAAAATGAGATGGAAGAGGTTTGATTTCACTAAGGCAGTCACAAAAAGGATGCTTAAACAATTAAAAAATTATAAGCGCTCTTTTGAATTTAGGTATTCATTTTTTCTTGAGCACTTAATTTTACATCAAAACCCTATATTCTTTAGTGACCATTTGTCACTTAGTCTATTTGAGGTGTCGGGGTTATATAAATTGTTGATGTGTTTTTCATGCACTTCTCAACATAGGTAATGCATAGGTGCATCACCTCTCTTGAAAGGAAATATTCTACAAACAAGTTACAGAAAATCACCCCAAGGTCTCTAATGTTAGGTCTTGATAGTGCTTGGAATACCTCAGTTGATTCATGTGATTTTCTGGAATCACAAGGTGGAATTATAGATGAGTTACAAAGTGTGGGAAGTTGGGTTTGCAAATGGAGTTCTTGGGATGTAAAATTGTTGTTCAGTTGTTGCAAGTTTGAACAGCAGTCATGAACTACATTTTATCATTAGATTTGGCTTTACAATGTGCATTGAACCTTAGAATAGGTTACTTATTAAAAAAAGGAAAAGGGCAGGGAAGAGAGGAAGTTCCTAGATCTGAAACCATGAATGAACAGTGATCATGGAGGCTGCTATAGCAGAAAAACTCCCTAAACTAGGTTTTGGTTGGCCAAGAGGATCCTACAGTTACACAAAACCAATGCAATCTTCTAAGGACTACAGATTTTCAAATTGCACATGCACATCATGAACATGTAATTGAACTAAGTTGCAGCATTGAAATCAAGAATCCCAAGCTAACTTTACATAGCAGTTTGTCATCAACAAGTGCTAAAAGTATGGGCTAAAATTTCATCAGATACCATAATAGAAAACACCATCATCACTTCCATTCAAGAAACTAACAACTAAACTAAAAGGGAAGCAAAACCATGCACACATAATGAGCAAACTAAAAAGGAACACCCATAGACCATGCAATGCTACTTTCTATTGCTGCAGAATGTTTTTACATCAACTTTCCAACCATTTACAAATGAGGGGGGACCCCTATTTATAGTTTTCCAAAGCCCAAATGAATGGATAGGATTGAATTACATTGTGTGGCTCAGATTTGTTTACATTAGGGTTTCACCTACCCCACAATATCCAGTAATTTAAAATGCATCATTTGTCTCACTCCTATTTTGTCTCGTAGTGCCCAAGTGTTGTAGCACTTTTGTCTTCTAGTTGATTGCCCCTTTCACTATAGCAGAAACTTCCTACATGCTTCCTTCTGTTTGATGAACTCCCAACATCTTCTTCAATAAGTTAGATGATTCATGCACGTAGATCTACGTCACTGTGAAATGGGTTTGTTGTCTATGATCCAACAAGATGACCCCAGATGGATTGTGATCATTAGTGAAAGGCGGAACAGCTCCCCTTCCTTCCAGCCCCTAGTTTAGGTAAACAGACATTTGAGCTCCTGGTACTATCTCTCCTTGGCATGCTATTATCCACTGGCCAATATTCTTTAATGAGTTGATTATTGTCTGATTGTCGTTGAGTGCATCATTTAAGGAATTAAGACCCTCTTCGGTTTTGGATTCACATATGATCTTTGTTTGAGTGTTTCGCGGTGAACTTGGCATGCCGGCAGCTTGTTTAAATTGTATCTTTTCATACAGTGAACTTTTGCGATCCTTGATGCTTGCAAACAACTGAGGCATGGTACCATAGGCATCCACAAGTGACCCTTCCCCTATTGCGGCAATCCCATTTTGCACTCAAAATCCTACACAGCATAATAGATCAAATTGGAAGCATGCAAAATTAATAATATTTATAATGGGAATTAAGACCCTTCTCGGTTTGGATTCACATGTGATCTTTGTTTGGTGTTTCTTTAGTGAGCAGCATGTAACCCGCTTGTTTAAATTGTATCTTTTCATAATTGAACTTTTGCAGTCATGATCCTGCAAACAACTCCCCCTGAAGGCATGGTACCATAGGCATCCACAAGTGACCCTTCCCTATTGCAGCAAATCCCGTTTGCACTCAAAATCCTACACAATATAATAGATCAAAATTAGGCTTATGCAAAAATTAATATTTATAATAGAGATTTCTTGAATCCTTTGCAATGGTCATTTAATTTACTTTGGTTATTTACTCCATCCAATTCTCTCAAGGTTGCAGGGAAAAGAATATTATCCCCAAGAATCTTGTTCTTCCATGGCTATTCAATTATCTTCCTTATCATTATGTAGTATGCATAGCTCAGGTTACTACAGATCCCCTTCTCTCCAAAGTAGAAGTGAAGCCTCAAACATAGTTATCTTTATAAAGCTCACCTCCTTCATGCTTTGAATACTCCTAATAACGCGGGCTTCTTAGATATTATTATGAAGCTTAGAGCTTTAACAGACCTGTTAGTTTCACAGCAAGGTGTATATCTTGAAGTGTGTTCCCCCACTTGGTAGGATGTAAGGATTCGAGAGGGTCCGCATTCCTTAATGATTGATCAAGCAGCTCCCTAAGACCAACATCCCTCGCCGTCAGTTCCTTCTTCCGCACCTCAAACCATGTAGGTGATCTTCGCCAGTTTCTCGTGCTTTAGCATTATGCGCGATCAACAGTCCGCACCTATCATTTATCATGCACGATTTCACTCCTCCAAACTTAGTAGGGTGTCCAAGACACCTTGTATCGTACCTTTGGCCGAGTGAGCTTTTATATTAAATTGGTCGATTAGAGTTCCATCGCTCCTTGTGCATAATATTTTCCTTGTTTCAATCACACCACATCGCCAGCTCTATTACTGTTCACTCGCCTTAGGTTTACTGATGCAAAGAGCCCATATTAGTCAATTATTGCGGGGAGAAATGGTGGGAATGCCATTGTTAAATGGACGGCCATAAAGGTGGCAATACCCACAAGGTAGAAATTTGGCCCTAAGAGTGCACGTCGAGGGAGACGGTAGGTTTTTCCCGCAAGGATGAGAGGACAATCAGCAATTTGAAGAAGGGGCACCTGAATGTGTCTATTGTTTAGTGCAAATGATGACTTTAATCGATGTTCAAAGCGATGCATCATGTTGATGCCAAACGATGGGCCCATTACATATTTTCCTCATGGAAACACCACCTTCTCACCCATGGGTGGGCCAGGAGTTCACTTTCATCACTTAAGTCTAGCCAGCAACGTCGTCGCCCTGACATCCTCTTGATATCATAACGCCAGCTATATGGAAAATCATTCAATTGGGGCCATATTTTTTGATCCATCATATTTCATGCAGGAAAGAGGCCTCTTGAACTGTCGCAAAAGTTCCAGCCCCTGCCAAGGAGTAGCCCGAGTTTGAGAAGGTCGAGCAGGAACATGCAAAATGAAACCTACGAGGAGCCGTTGGTAGCACGGTGTAAGGAAAATGGCATCAGATGAGTGGAGTCCTACATTATAGGTCTCACGACTGGGATGTTCGTCATTTGCATATGAGAGGGATCTGAGAGGTAAGCATGCAGGTGTCGAGCCTGCCCAAAGAGTGGGGACCTGTGAGTGTGTTTGTTGCTAATTTATAAGTGGACAGGCCTCCCCAAGACTCGTTTTAATACTTCTCATATGATCGACTTGGCTCAGCTTCCCCTAACTCAGGTACACATTCACTAGAACTCATTACACACTTTTATATATTCATGATTGCTCACTTATCATGCTCTGAGCATAGTGGCACCGAACACAAGGTGGGAACAAAGTGCAGCCATCGAATATGGGGACGTCATTCAAATGACAATCTGGCAACTAATAGCTCCAACATGCAAACTCCCCTATGGTATTTATGTATTCATTGTTCTAATTTGGTTTTCCTTGTTCTCGCAGCCTTCACCCTTAAGCATGACCATCCGCACCAAACCAAGCCAAGAGTCGTATGCACCCAGCCAACGGCCTTGAAAGAGAACCACATCAAAACGGCATTATTACCGTCGGGTTCTGCGTTAACAAATTCCGTTGGGCAGGAGGAGGTGGACGGACGCTATTGAATTACCGCCCAATGATGACCAACACTGAGCGGAGTCCCGCAGGTATGAAAGTAAGCAAAGATAACAGCACGGACGGTTGTGCTAATAATGTTGCACAAAAGCGAACACCAGGCAGCAACCCAGTAGAGGATCCCCGCAAGACAAAAATCCTCAAGCCTTCACCGACCCAGTTAGCTCCCTACTCCCGTAGTGTTTACTCATTCAAATTTCTTTGCTTGGTGTTTCATCAGAAATCCCTCCTACATCAAAGTGCATGTTGCGCTTAAGGAATTAGAGATGTTGCGTTCATGTTTTGACATTACCTTGGACCATCCACAAAGCTCTATGATCTACATTGGGGATATAGAGATGACGATGTCACTGGCGGAGGGAATGCGGGGTGCTTTCACCACCAAAATCGGACGGTCTCCAGGGTGGCGGAACCTGCATGATGGAAAGTCGATACGGAATTTCGCTAAAAGACGCAGGTAGGACATCCTACTAAAGTCATCATGATAAAATCACAACCAACATCGATGTGGGGTCTACAAACCCAAATTCCTCCTTCCCACCCCCTTTTAATTGATACTTCCCACTTGTTATTCAGCACCATATGATCGAGTTGTGGCAACGATTATGCTAGGTCGATTACCTGTTTTCATCGTTCATGATTTTTTGTGGACTCAAAGGTGGAAAATTTCCTCTAATACCCATCATATTATACTTTGGCCATAGGAATTTCTCCAATGAATTCTCTCACATGCTAGGCCACCCAACTGTCCCTTAAGGCTTGAGCCATTCCACAGATTACCGCCGAGAATCATGCGGCCCATAAATATGAAGAAACGAGATATGTAGGCGGGATCACAAAAGAGCTTCATCAACTTGAAGTCTGCAAGGGCCAAGAGACAGGTGGAATTGTCATTGGTCAAGAAATTTTATGGGAAAACATTAGAGGATAGTGCCACAGAGGGATGCAATGAAAACGGCCAAGGTGACTTTGGACCCCACATGATGAAAGCCACGGGTGATGCAGCATGGGAAGCAGCCAAGTGATGGCTGTCAAAAAACAGCAATGGGAACATGGGTGGAGAACGACAGATTGCATTGGCCATGTCAGAACCCACATGAGAAGTGTCCTCGGGTGAGGAGGCTCAGGAAGACGCCAAGTAATGGTCACCACAAAAGCGGCGCTGAGGTAGCCAACTTCCACAAATGTGGAACCCGAGCGCGAGATCACCATTTAATTCTGCAAGCACAAGAGAGTGGGAGGTCGAGGTGATGGCACTATCATGATAACTATGGAATGTGGATAGCCACCCATGCAACGAGCCTAGCAAACAAATGCCCTTTAGTTTCATCAATTAAATTCATTTCAATTCCTTGGAAGCTTGCTCCCTCCATTATGATTCTAAATCGCACAAGCATCCCTTTCTCTTCCCTCATGTTCTCATAATCATATGCCTTTGGATCTCCAAGTATGGGCATGCAGCTTCATGGTGTGTAGTCTTCGTGGTACAAAATTCTGTCTAAAGGGCTGGCAAGTAATGTACGCGGATGGCAACTCACGGGAAGACATTCAAAGGATGTCGTTGATGAAACGGAAAAAGACTAGTCAGGGTCCGTGGTAAGGAAACAACCTTGGCAAGTTGTGGTCCCACATGGAGGGAAAGCGGCTAATGTTTGTTGTTGCAAACGGCGTCGGGGCGATGGCTTGCTGCAGATGGCAACCCACGAGGGTGGACCCGCTGGCAAACATGGACTGAGTAGAGCTTGGTCATTAGACGATGGAGGTCAGGCAGGGGAAAACCATGCACAAGGACTTGCAAACGTTTGGACATAGGCATTTTGGGGTAACGTCGTCAGCTGGTTTGTGACAACGGCAAAAAAGGAAGGACCAACTGCAGAGCCCGCTATGCACGTAGATGTCAAAGGTCGACCACTATGAAAATAATGAAATGGGAACGGAGTCCCACCCAAGACGACCCACAAGAGCGGGTCTACGGAGCGTGATGGACGCAATGGTAAACATGGGCGCGGATTCCATGTGTCAGGCGAGTGTCGAGACTCAGCTATAGGCGAACGGAAAAGGGAGACCCATGAACGTGGGTCCGCAGAGGTCAATGGATGCTAGGAAAAATCAAATGGAAGCCCACAGGGGCTGGCCCGTGAGGGCAAATGACTTGGTGAAACCCAGCCAAGTAAATTGGGCCAATATGAAATTAATTGTTTTAAGATGCATGGCCAACTTGGGCTTTGCAAATAGGGGTGCACAAAGTGAGATGAGGGAAAAATAGCCAGCACGAGAGTGAGAAAGACCCATCAGGAGCGAAAAGAGGGGGTCCTTGCCTTCGGCAGAGCATGTGTGCAAAACATGCACAACATAAACCAGTTTCAACCTAGACCCATGTGCTTTCAATTACATTTGATTATTATTCATCTGTCAATTATTTTCTACAACTGATACTTCAGGATTTGTCTCAGCATTCTCTGGGAAAGTTCTCCCCTGAAGGTTTAAACTGGATGAAAAACCACTAAACCCTAGTTGATTATTTTATGGGGGAAGAGTTTACTTTTATCATATGTCATGGTTTTAATGAAGAGCCCTTTGGGCTTCTAAAATTTATAATAGATAGGACACTCGCCTTGGAGGCATGTCATCAGGAAACAATTTTTGGCAATGCTTATGGGGTCGGGAGGCAGAAGAAAGCACTCTACACACTTCCCCTCACCATTGCCAAAAGTTAGCTAATGCTCATAAGGAGGGAAGAGAAAAATGTGTTAACTAGAAAATTGGCCTACCTTAGCCTAATCCTCATATGTAATAGATGTAAATATAATCTCGTTGAGTGCTTCCCTTTCAAGCATGAAGAGCGGTCGTATTGGGAAGCAAGGAAGAACCCGACCGAGGAGAGAGTAGAAGTATTTATTGAGTAAGCCTTCATACCATTCATGCAACCCCCATGCTCAACTTCTATCTAAGGGTGGAAGAATTCTGACAAATCATCCAGATGGAAAAGTCCCTCAAGACAACTAAAAAATTTGGGGTAGTCAAAAAGAAAGACAGCTAATTTTTGGAGGTATCGACAGGAGACCAAAGATCTAAGCACCCCATTCAGAATAGTTAAAGCAATGGATGAGCATTTCAAGGAGATCTATGATGAGGAGACTAGATCCAATAGTAATCCATAGTTGGATCAGGATCCTAAACAAGAGCACACACCAGTTTCTAACCCCCCGCCTCAAGCCCCTGAAGCAGGAAAGGGGAAAGATCAAGGACCAAAGCGTAGGGAATCACAGATCTCATCCTCTGCTTGCATCCTGCCGAAGGGTAAACAAACCTGATGGTCTCCCAGAAAATCTTCCACAACTCCAAAGGCCTAAGGTTCATCAAGATCAATCACTGAAGAATCTAAAGCAACCAGTGCACCCACTACAAAGAAAAGGAGAATTCAAGACTTGGGAAGACTAGGCTCCTCAAATAAAGGAGGGGAAGAAATGGACTTTGTTTCATCGATATCCTTGACTCTGATAATCTAGGTAGGTTTTTCACTCGCCATCCTTTCTTCTACTACATCGTTGGTTGTTTTTGGCCCCCTCATCTGTAGAACAAAACCCTTCATACACAGATTCCAACCTGCTCATTCTTAACACACACCCGACTATATTTGACAGCGAGCCTCATACGGAAACCCCACACATTGACATGCATCCTCTGCCTTAGTTGTAATTGACTCTTCGATCGCTCTATCCAAGGCATAGGTTGTAAACGCAGAGTCACCCATGTTGTAGGTTTCATCACCCCTGCCTATTTCTAGGCATATCCCTATATTTCCACCTACTCCCCTTTTACCCCAAAGAGCACCCCTCCTCCTTCCTAGGTCATACATGACATCCTGACCTTTTCTCTAATAACACTTCCTTTTTCCTCCCCATAAACTCAGTTAGCTGAAAGCACCCCTATTGCTACCCTTTATGGCCTCCCCATCGATGTTTCTCTTGTTGTGCAAAGAAGTGAATCCCCATAGAGCCTCTAAACCCATCTTGAATTAACTAGGAAATCCCAACAAGAAAGGAAGCATAAGTTGTGGGTAAAGGCCGCAGCTAATCCAGCCACTTTGAAGCTAGAAACTTGTTTCGATGAAGAGTAGAATGCTTTGATGATCTCAGCTATGAGGTCATGAATATCTAAACCAGGAGAGATGCAATTTGATGATTATGATATCCAAACCGTAGGTCTCAATTTGAACAACACTCTTTCACATGACAAAGTAAGCCTGGCCAAAGCAACATAAAATTTAGTCTATACTGACTATGAGAAATTGAGCAAGAAATTGAAAAAGCATGAGGCAGAGTTGGTAAATGTAAAGGCCACATTAGACAGATTACAAGCAAAGATCAGAGTAAAAGAAATGGACATAGCCCACTTAAGGTAGTCATAGGATCAACATGGTGAAGTAGCTAGGTTGCTCGAAGAAGCTTAGAGTGAAAAGGATCAGCTTTGTGTCGAGGTGAAAAGATTGGAGCATGAGGTCGAGGCCAAGCACAAAGTAGTTGAAGATATAAGGACCTAAATGCAGGAGGCCACTGAGAAGCATTAGCAGATGTAGAAAGAGCTTGAGGACACAACAAGACAAAAAAACATTATATATACGGCATTGCAAAAAGAGTTGAAGGAAATGGACTGGTAGAAGGCTGATTTATAGGGTGATTTGGTTCAAGCAGTCGATGATCTCTAGAAATATCAAGCGGAAATAGAGAAATAAATATAGGAGAAATAAGACATTGAGTCTATTCTACAGACTCGTAATGGAGAGAAAATTTGTGATCTGAGTTGTTAACTACTATCCAAGAAATGGATCAATTGAAGGAAAGCATGAGAGCTAAGGAATCCTAATTTTAGTAGAAGTTGGCTACAGCATGAGAATCCAAGTTGCTCCCAATACTCAGAGGGATGCTATCCTCCCATTGGGAAAGGATCAAGATTGCAATAAAAGCCCTGAGGCCAGTCCTAAAGTTCCTAACAGATGCACAGGAATTAAATGCCAAGGTCAGCCACATAGTAGAGTAGATCCTAAAAAAATCACCCCCCATTCTAAGGAATCGGGAAGGTTAATCACTAAGTTGTACAAGGAAATTAAGGAACCTTTGAGAGGAACTGGAATTCTAGACTGAAGGGCAACGGCTAGAAAGGTGAATGAATTTATCGCTTACAATTGGGTTTCCCAAGAAAGTAAGGCTTGTTAGGTGGAATTGACTAAAACGGTTTGGGATATCAAGGAATACTTGCAAGCTATAATCTGGATTGGATTTCCCTCCTTATTCTAAGATGACAGAGGGGTATTGGTAGAAGAGAAAATCAGGGAGGCTATTAGGCTCAAACAGTAGGACTTCTCGTCACTCCAAGGTTTGAGCCCATCTCCTACAGTCACGGAAGTTGAGAAAGTGCTCCTCCATTTATCCCGCCTCTACTACCACATTGGATTTATTGCATCAAAATATGGAGGAGTTTCTTTCAAGGAGGTTATTGATCTTCATCAGGCCTATGAGACATTATGTCCTTGACCCACCTTCCAATGAAGACTAGGAGTTCCAGCATCCGCTTTCCTCAAACTCTAATGATTCTTTTATATGGGTCCATGCCTCCACAAGCAAAGGCCCCCTGTGAGTCACCAGAAACTGTGGAGCAATTTTTCTATATAGGTGTTTTATTTTATTTTTTTTCCCTGTGGTCTTCTTGTTCAACTCATACTTTTGTTTTGCATTTTGATGGCACCGCACCCCAAAGGCTAAAGGTTATTCTCGCACAAAGGCACAAAATGTGCCACATGGTGGCTGCACGAATTTTCCTTATATTGCTTTCCTTTTGAACCCAAACTAAGGCATGTTGTTGCATGGTGGGGATCCTCCCCAAGCTACTCTCATAGATTTAGAAAATGCCTGCCAATGAGCCACATCACTCACTTTTTTTAGGTGGGTTGTGTCACCCATGGATGAATCTTTACTTTGTGGAGTTTGTCAAAAAGCATAGAAAAACTCGTGTCTTCAGTATTGGTCTTATGGGATGGTGTCATTATTCCTTGTTGTAGACTAGATCATATTTTTCCAGGTCATAATAGGATTTGATCATCCTCTAAAAGTATATCTTCGTAGATCTTTTGCAATATCCTGAGCCATTAATGAAGTTACTCATTTTTTATTAGCAAGGATTGTTGTGATCTAATCAAATCTTGGATTAGATTGTGGCATATTGAACAAAGAAACCTGTCAGGTTTTAGCTCTATTGACTGCAAAACTGGCTCATCCTTCTAGCCATATAAAGGTGTTTGCAACGGGGAAGATATATAATCAGTTGCTATCAAAATAGAGGAATTTTTCTATCTATTAGGTGATTAGAGTAGGAAGTAGGAAAAATATTTTCAGAGATTTGTTTTGCTCTTTGCCATGTTATATTATCAAGACTATTTATCGGATTGGTATCCAACCTTTGTATTTATATGATTTACTATTGGACAAGTAATAGTAGAAAGAAATATATGATATATTTCATCTATATGGCCTATGTTACATGTTTCTTTTCTCTAGTTTTGCACATGTTGAGTGTTGTGTGTCAATTTACACAAGTATGGTCTTGGTGATTACTTCATATGCCATTAGCTTTTGTGTTTTATGCTATCTTTTGGAAACTGAATCATGTTCATCATACTCTTTCATTTTTTGTAGATATTATGCTAATTTTCACACTATTCTATAAGAGTAAAAGGGTTTTGTAAAGAGATCTTTCTATTAGTTTTTGGTTTTCTTGCTTTTGTCAAATCTTAATGGATGCTTCCCACATGGAGATTTGAATGATTTTTATGTGCCCTCTCAAGCCTTAGTTTCTTATTCTTTTCCAAATAATGAAGGGTTTGTAGATTTTGTGTCTATTTTATCAAAAGCAAAAAGCTAATTAAGCTTTAAAATGTTGTAAAACCTTTAGCACATCACCACCCTTTTGTTTTTCTATATTTTTTCTTCCCTTTTCCCCAAAACACACAAAGAAGAGTCGGCTTCTATAAAGATCCTGGAGGTCATTCAGTGAGGCGCAAATTGGTCCCCCACTCACTGAATTTCCCATAAGGTTGTTCGGAGAGGCACAAGATTTTATAATCAACAAGGCTCATGAACATTTACACATCCATATGATAATCAACCTTAGACATGTCCATATCCAATTCTCTATCAAAAAAACTCCCATACTATCCTTACAAACAATTAAAATCTAGGCATTTGTGACCATATTTAGATCTTTCTAGTCTTTGCAAAGAAAACATAAATCGTAGATTCAGTCAAAATAGAGGCATTACATCACTCCTTGATGTTATCTTATTCAAGTATTCTTCTCTATAGATATTTTCATAAAATCAAGAAATCACTAACTTCAATACCTTCTCCTCTTCATTATCTAATCACAAACGTAGTATTGTATTTGTCAATACTTCCTCATAGTGCCCAATCCACCAACAGAACCATGATCAATACCTTGGCATCATTACTTAAACCATTGCTACAAAATAGTTAAAAAACAATGCATAACTAAAAAACCAAAAACCATGACATCCACATGGCCATCAATGTGTAGTGTGCAGGGAGTAACCGTTGTCTAACTTTAAATGTTGACCTTTGATGCTTTTATGGTTATATGATATTGTTTTTCATTGATGTCAAAGGTAAATGGAGTTTGTTGGCATGGTTTGTCATTGATGACAAAGGTATGCCATTTCATGGTGTCATAAGAAAAGGAATAACTTCTCGTGATGTTGGTGCAAAAGATTGTTGATCATTCCATTTTCATTATTATCATAGAGTTACTTCAAGAGTCGTTTCATCTCATGGTGGTAATTTTCATTGATTCATTTTATGGTTCATCTCACGGTGTTGGGTAATTGATTTGTTAGAGATATCTTTCATTCTTATCACAGAGTTGCTTTAGGAGTTGTTTCATCTCATGGTGGAACTACTCATTGATTCATTTTATGGTTCATCTCATAGTGTTGGGTAATTGATTTGTCAGAGGTATCTGTCATTCTTATCATAGAGTTTCTTTAGGAGTTATTTCATCTCATGGTGGTACTATTCATTGATTCATTTTATGGTTCATCTCATGATGTTGGGTAATTGATTTTTTAGAGGTATCTATCATTCATGTCATTTTTGTTCATCTCTTGGTGAGGTACTTGTGCCTTTAGTTCATGATGCTAATGCTTAATAGTGTTGATGCTCATTCCTCTATGGTTTTGATAAGGTATATTATTCAATTCAGGTTGCAAAAGGTGTATGTTGATAAAAAAATATGGGTGGTAATATGGTTAGGACCTTCTCTTAATGCTCTTATGAGGATCAAGGTTATTCAAGAAAAGAAGATAGCATTGTTTTCATTTAAATCACTGTCAATGCCAATGGCCTATAGAGAGGATAAGAAAATGTTGGTAAGCTCAAATTAGTGTTTTGATTGTGAAAATTTTCATACCTCATAATATAAAGCATTAAGCATACTTAAAATCTTAAGACTCCTTTATACCCTAAGACCTAGGGTTTATACCTTGTGAAGGGTTTCAAAGAAGATTTTTCTTTATGTTATATTTGAGTGTTGACTAGCTATAAGAGGTGGAAAGTTAAGTAATATCTTGAGGAGTTAAGAACATTTTAAAATAGGCCCTTATCCTTAGGTTTTAACCGATTAAGCAAGTTCAAGACTCATATATTGTCGCCCAATGAAAAATCAATGGTTATCATACAATTATGTTTTGTTGGGTGTTGAAGAATCAAAGGCTCACATTTAAAACCAATAATGGTTATTTCTAGTGGTCTACACATTAACAGGTAAATGAGTGTCATCATCATTGGGTCAGTTATATACAAGTTTCTAAATATTTCTTAGATAGCGATGGGATGTTCAGATATACTACGGTAAGCTCAAATTAGGGTTTTGATTGTGAAAATTTTCATACCTCATAATATAAAGCATTAAGCATACTTAAAATCTTAAGACTCCTCTATACCCTAAGACCTAGGTTTTATACCTTGTGAAGGTTTTCAAAGAAGATTTTTCTTTATGTTATATTTGAGTGTTGACTAGCTATAAGAGGTGGAAAGTTACTTAAGTAATATCTTGAGGGTTTAAGACCATTTGAAAACAGGCCCCTATCCTTAGGTTTTAACCGGTTAAGCAGGTTCAAGACTCATATGTTGTCTCCCAATGAAGAATCAATGGTTATCATACAATTATGTTTTGTTGGGTGTTGAAGAATCAAAGGCTCGCATTTAAAACCAATAACGGTTATTTCCAGTTATCTACACATTGACGGGTAAATGAGTGTCATCGTCATTGGGTTAGTTATATACAAGTTTGTAACTATTTCTTAGATAGAGATGGGATGTTCAGATCTGCTAGTGCTTTGATTGTATTAGAACTATGGTTTGGGCTTAGTGAGAGGATTTTTAAGACTATGACATGTGCTTTATCATGAATGTATAGAGAGAGGAAGATTTGAATAGTAGAACATGAAAGGGTTATATGATGTGTGACTGTCTTATCATAATGTTTCTTTTTCTTTTTCTTTGCACAATTTAATGTGATTAAAACTTGATCATTGTTTTCTATCAATGCAGTGAGTAGATTCTGTGAGGCTTTTTTGTTGATTGCAATGAAACTATGTTTGTTTCAAGATTTCACAGAGAAGGGAACAAAGTGAAAACAGGTTATAGAATTCCTTATGTTTTTTTTTGCACAACTTTGTGTAATCAGAACGAGATCATAAGGTTTTGAAGTCAGGTTGGATAGTGTATGATAATGCTTTGCAAGTGAAAATGTAAATGTAACTAAGGTCTCATAGTGCATTGTCATAATAGGGAGTTATTCTTGTGTAATTTATTTGTTTGTCCAAATGAGGTTACATTCAAACTATGTGACTACATTCAAGAAATGTGTTGTTCTTTTCACTAATTAGTGTGATTTGAATAAGATCACAGATGATAGATAAAACCCTAAATGTACATTCAAAGAATATTACAGACAAGGGAAGGTGCAAAGGTTGAGAATTCTTTATGCATATGAACATAAATTTGAGTTCTTATTTATCTTTGATGAGAAGAGGAATTTGAGTAATAGTATATAAGAGATTCATGAAGTGTATTCACCTCTGCACAGTATTGTGTGATTTGAGTGAGATTACAGATGGTTTGTATTTCAATTTGATAAAACAGTGTTGTGATGTGTGCAAATAAGGGAGGCGGAGTTTTGTTGATGCAGAGATAGAGTAGTGATCTTTCTAGAAACAAAGTAACCCTCTCAGTTTTGATAATTTCTTCTAGGGATTGTTGTTTTTCCAGTGAGGCATACAATTTGTAACCAGTGAGGTTTTGGCTAGTGAGGCTTAATGAAACTTATTTTCAGAGTGGTTTTTCACCCTTTTAGGATTTTCCACTCATTAAACTTGTGTTATGTCTCCTCTTGGTGTTTTGTCATATTGTGCTTGATTGGTCATCTTTGTTTGAGTATTATGTTTTGATTTACATATCTTTGTGACTCCTTCAACATTCATTACCTATAATGTTTGAAGTTTTTTCAATGGGTCTCTTTGCATAATACAAGTGAGTTAAGTTTTGAAATTTTATTTCTCATTAGACCACTGATTCACCCCCCCTCCCAGTGGTCTTGTACTCTAGCACTAAATACATCAAAGAGATGTTGAAGAAGTTAGGAATGGATGACTTCAAACCGGTATGCAATCCTATGGTGAATGGTTGTAAATTGAGCAAAGATGATTCACCTAAGGTTGATCAAAGAAAATATAGATCTATAATTGGTGGACTGCTATATCTAACTACTACTAGATCGGATATCATGCATGCAGTTTTTCTTGTGGCTAGATTTCAAGAATATCCTAAAGAAGCACGTCTTGCAGCAGTAAAGAGGATATTCAAATATTAAAAAGGTACTCGTGATTATTGCTTATGGTATCCTAAGGATATTGATTTCACATTAAATGCTTATACAAATGCAAATTGGGTTGGTTGTGTTGATGACAATAAAATTACAAGTGGTGGTCCATTCTTTCTTAGATGTAGATTGGTGTCATAGTTAAGCAAGAAGTAGGATTCAGTCTCTTTATCTACTGTTGAGGCTGAGTATATTGTAGCAGCATCATATTGTACACAAGTTTTGTGGATGAGATAGACATTGAAGGATATCAGAGTTGTATATGATGAACTTGTATCTATCTTTTGTGACAATACAAGTGCAATTAACATTTCAAAGAATCCAGTGATGCACTCAAGGACAAAGAATATATCAATTAGATATCACTTTTTGAGAGAAAAGGTTATAGAGAATGAGGTGAAACTTGAGTATATTCCTACAAAGGATCAAATTGTTGACATATTTACTAGGGCTCTTCCTAAGGATACTTTGGAGTATCTTCAAGAGAGGTTGGGGGTTATTACCCCTCCTTTGTTGAACTAGATGCATATAGAGATACATCAGTCTAGTGGATCTATGGATCTATCTCTTGTTCTAGACTGATGTTGGTGGCTACCTCTCAGGGGGAGTAGGTGGTGTCATGTGTTGTCACTAAGTTTCTGATTTGATTGTGTATAATCCTAAGGGGGAGTATTCAAACCAGGTATGTTGGTTCAGTATCAAAGGGGGGGAATAATGCAAAACTTTAATCCTTTTCCATTGATGTCAAAAGGGTGAAAGTATCATGTGAAAAAGTGTAAGGTATCAGTGGAGAAAGTTGTGTATATTGTCAAAACATTCAAGTGGAGAAAAAAAAGTGTGTTCAGAACTGTTGTGTTGTCTTTGATGGTTTCTCACATTATGTGTTGCCATCAATGACAAAATGGGAGATTGTTGCAAGTCTAAAGGTATTTTCATTTTTTTCAATAGGAATTTTACTAGTTGTTGTTGTCATTCATGTCAAATATGTTTTAAGGAATTTTTTTCATAATAAAGATGTCGAGGATATAGAAAAAATTGTGAAAAAGAGGAAAACATGTTGTTGCAGGTTGTGCATGTGTAGTTCAGATATTGAGGAAGTGTTGTGAGTACATAGAGCTATCTTTTTGTTGCAACATCTAAATTTGAGTTGGAATGACATAATGAGCTAAGATGATGTCTCCAGTACTTGGTTTCCAAGTGCTTTTGAGAAAATTTGATAAACAGAGAAAACTATGTTGTGCAACTATTCAAAATGTGCTTTGAATTGTGCTTCATGTTTCTTATGTGTTGATGTTATTCCTATGAATATTTAGTATGTTGTTTGAGTTTGTCATAGGTTGCTATATTTAGAATTCTAGGTTCTGGATCATTGGTGAAAAGAAGTTGTGTTCACCAGTATGTGAACTAGTTTTGCAGTGTTGTATAGAGGTGTTGGGGAGAAATGTATTTTCTCTACATTTCTCTATAGTTTATTTTCAATACTTGTGGTTTTGAAGGATATTTAATGGTGTTTTTATCTTGTTTTTATCAAGAGGATTCATGGTTAGGTGTATCAAAAGTTTTAGAAGCATGTACTTAATGATTAATGTGTTTTTATGGGTAATGACCGACTTGGTGTCTACACTACATTAGTAAATGTTTAAGTATTAATGGAATCATAGTGTGGAATGTTAGACTTAATTTTGGGTCCCATTTAAGTATTTTTTTTCTCCCCTTTCATTCATATCCATCACAAGAATGTTTAGATGTCGACCTATTTTGAATTTGTAAGTGTAACGAATAGTTGTCAACCTTGGAGAAGGTGTTTAAGGTTGAGGTTGATATAAATAAGAGTGGAGTTTTTGGGAGTTGCAAGAAAGAATCAAGAGAGAAGAAAGATAGATGTGAGATTGATGCAAATGATGTGTGTGATTTGAATTTGAGCAAAACAGTGTGAATTTCAAGTGTTTGGATTCCTGAAAGCAATAAGTTGAAGGTGTTTGAAATCTTTCAAACAAGACTACAAAAGTGTTGGAGCATTGTGGTGGATTCCTTGTTGCATTGAGAAAGTGTTCTTTGTGTAACATTTCTCTTCTATCTTCTTGTAATTATTTATGTGGCAATGAGCCCTAGTTGTGAGCCTCTTTGGACAATGTGTCATATTTTGGCAGTGATCCCTTTTGTACCGATTTTGCAATTACTTATATTGTGAACTAATCCTCATCATGGTTTTTCCCTCATTGGATTTTCCACATAAACCTGGTGTTCTCTTGTGCATGGTGTTGTTATTTCAGTTTTTGTTATCTGCATTTCATTTTTAATCATTATAACAGAATAAGGGTTTAATGAATGCATGTGGATCTAATTATTGTTGAGGGTTTTTTATTTTTTGATTAGATACAACTAATTGATCCCCCCTCTCAGATGTCTTGTTCATTCAACAGAAATAATATTTCTAATGACAATGAAATTTTCAAATTTATCACAAGTCAAAACTGATAAATTTTATTTTCCCAAAAATATTTAAATAATTGAGCATTATTAAATGTAAGAAAAATATAAGACGTGACAATACTCAATTGATGTGGGATGTCTAGAATCTGTGAATGCGTATATTTTCCAGCACTATCTAAAGTTTTATGACTCCTTGGTTGATAATTTAATGCAGCCCTCTTATGAAAGATGAACTGTTTAGTTAGGGATTCTCAGGTCTTCTGAGTTGTGTGTATACCAAGTAGCACCAAGTTAATTATACATTAAAGTGGCTCCACAAAAGCGACTACTAGTTTCACATGATACACAAAACAAATATGAGATCCAATAAGTACTCCTATAGCCACTAGTGTTGCAACCATGACACTAATACCAAATTAATGCTCAAGTTTTACAAAAGACAACATGAGTAAAAATAAACATAAAAAAAAATTGCATTAACAATTACAACACTAAAAATGAGGCAATGCATGCTACCTCACTAGTGTTGTCATGCATGACAACACAACACACAAATTTCCTACATTTGTCGAGAATATGTGTAGAAGGTACACACATAGAGAGATAATGCTACCTCAATCTACAAAGGTAGCACATATCACAATGTGGCACACACATACACAAAATCAAAGGGTACATGTAGGTGTAGTGACATAGGTCAAACTAAACCTTAAGGTAACAAGATAGTAGAGATAAAATCTCATACTAAATATTAGTACATAGATAATTGTACCCACCACCATGCTCAAAAGTAACAAATAAAGACAACTAAGAAATGAAAATTCATTTATTTAAATGCCAATAATTCCTACTATGATTGATGAAATAGATTCAATAAACAATTAAACATATATGTCTTTTCTCAACCTCTCTAGATGCATTGAAGTGATTACTCAATTCCAAGAATAATAAATAAATATTATAAACTAAATTGATAATGTTAAATATCTTTTTGTACAATCATAAATGAAACCAATAAAAGTAATGACTATCATTCATAAGCATAGTTAGTAGAGAGCAGTTGAAATTTGGAAATAAGAATACTTTTTGTTTTGTGTGTCATGTACCAAAACCTACTATTCCCACACATCGAAGTGGGTAGTTAAATTGTATGGATGGACTCTATTCATTCTCCAAGTCACCTGATCATTTTAGAATGTGATATTTTGATGTAGTCTCTTAAGAGCTCTAAGTGAAAAAAATTCCAAACTATGACGGAGTGGTTCTCGAAGTTCATGGAACCTAAGAATGTTTTTTCTACATGTACAAGTCTATATGACATCCCTCCACATTAACCTCTCTCAATTTTGGTCAAATCAACACCATTTGACTATGCCAACATAGAATGAAAAGTTGCAAAAAGTGTCAATAGAGAGCAATGAAAAATTGGAAAGAAGCATATTTTTTATTTAGTGTATCCTAGACCAAACTGATTGTACCAACATGTCCAAGTGGGCAGCTAAATGCTAGGTAATTTCTTTGTTTAGTATCCAAGTCACCCAATCATTTCGAAGTGCACTATTCTAGAATAGTCTCTTAAGAGCCCTAAGAGCACAAAATTATCAAATTATAATGAAGTGGTTCTCAAAGCCTGTGGCACCTAAGAATTATTTCCTACATGTACAATTCCATATGGCATCCCTCCAAATTAACCTCTCAATTTTGTTCAACTCAACATAGTTTGACCATGCCAACTTAGAATGTAAACTTATAAAAAGTGTCACCTAAGAATTATTTTCTACATGTACAATTCCATATGGCATCCCTCCAAATTAACCTCTCAATTTTGGTCAACTCAACATAGTTTGAACATGCCAACTTAGAATGCAAACTTATAAAAAGTGTCAATAGAGAGCAGTGAAAATTTGGAAAGAAGCATTTTTTTTTTCGTGCATCTTGGACCAAAAACCAATTGTGTAAACACATCCAAGTGGGTAGGTAAATTCTAGGGAAGGTCTATGTTCATTCTCCAAGTCACCTGATCATTTTAGAGTGCACTATTTTAGCATAGTCTCTTAAGAGCCCTAAGAGAAAGAAAATTTCAAACTATGATAGAGTGGTTTTCAAAGCTCATGGCACCTAAGAATGTTTTGTTTACATGTAAAATTATATATGGAATCCCTTCATATTAACCTCTTGTTTAAATAATGAGAAGTTTTTTATTGGTGATGTTGTTGGCAACATGAGCATTACAGTGTTGTCATTAATGTCAGCATTATATCAGGATATGAAGATCATGATGTGAATCATTGTGGTTGGCTCTAACAGGTTTTGGAATGTTTGTGGAAGACATTTTTGCTAAGTGGTATGGTCCGACAAAGTTGGTTATAATGGAAAATCGCCTAAGAGCCAATATTGTTGATTTAGTGTAGCAGTGCTTCAGTTTTTGGGTCTGCACTGATCCGCAAATGAAGGTTTCACTCTATGCTTCTAACATTATTTTTTTGGATGTTAGATGTATCTGATTCAAATTTATCACCATGTTTTGGCTACTAGATCGAAATATATGAGTAAAAAAAGTTTATCTAGAAAATTGCAATTATTCTCTATACAGTGCATTTGTGTGGGAGAGTTTGCACTTCTCTGGGGATAAGTTTTTGGCTTGTTGGATTTAAGGATATGTTGATAGATGGAATTTGTGTAGGAATTCTAGTTGGCATTGATTTTTTTGTTCCACGTTTCCACGTGTGGACACACAGTTGAAGTATTTTGTTATTAGGTCTTATGGCGTGTCGACCTAACAAATTTAAAGGTATGTTAAGGTTAAATAAGTGTTGTAGTCTTATGTGGGATATAATATAGGTCTACGCTGACCTATTTTATGTTTTTTTGAGGTTCAAATCTTGGTGTGAGATATGTATGAAATTTTTGGAGCCGACAATTTATGTTTTGAATAATACATCTAATTAGGCTGACCTAATTGATGTTATGCCAGAAGTGGATATATGTTAGATCATTTCAATGTTTTGATGTATGGAATGAATATATGATGTGTGATGTGAAGATCCTACATGTGAATACTATCAGAGCAGTTGTAGCGCTCAGAAAATTAAGAGTGTTTTCAATCCGTTCAAATCAGTATAAAAGAGAAATTAAGAGTTTTTTTAATTTATTCAAATCATTATAAAAGATTTCCAAGTAATCAACATTGTTCATAACACTTCCAAATGAGCTTAATAAAAAAAATAATTTAAATTGCATTCCATGTATAATAATAATTTCAATGTAATGTATCAAGATTATACAAAGCATAAGTATTTCAATGAATTTTCTCATATACATCTATTCAACCATACTTGGAAGAATCAACAATTCCAATAGAAACATCTTTTCTATGTTGAGTCATAAAACTTAAATTCCTCAAATCAATGTTACATTAGATACTTTCAAATTGTACTTCTATTTCAAAGTTTCAACAAAGAATGTCAAATACATATACATTTGCAATGGGGCTACACCAGCCAATCCAGAATAATACACAAGTACATCAATAGCAAATAAATCTCGGAACCACCAACCGCCGTGACACCATCGGTCTACTTGCGAGCTGGGGCCAAGAATGTGATTCAGGCACCTTTTTCGCCCAACCACGAAGTACATGACTTCCCCGGGTCCCTTCCTAACTCGAAGGAATCCCCGGCCCTACATAAAGGAGCCTAGCAACCCAAAACAGTAAAATAGGAGGGAACTCTCGATGCGTGCCTGATGCCTATATGCATTTCTAACATGAGAAATAAACACATTTCTTGCAACAGGAGGTGGCAGAGACTCAAATACATATATGTTTCTAGGCTTTTAAAACAAACCCATCTATTTCAATGGTACAAGTGCTTGGCCAAGCATAAATAATACAAGTAAATGGTAGTTTAGAAAAGGTAATACTACCGTCTCTGTTGGTCCACCTTCGGCACCCTGTCCCGGAAGTTACCATAGTAAAGTATGAATAAATACCAAAGCAGAAAGTTATGCAATTTCGTACATGTTTCAATCATTCAATTAATTCTAAAAGAATTTCAAATGTGAATTTCAGAACATCCTTTGAAAGAAAATTGTAAATTCAGTAGTAAGATTTCGTTTACTCTTTTGCAAGTAATCCTTTTCTGATTTGGATAAAGGCTCTGTTTTTAAAGAAGAACATGTATGTCTTAATACTTTTCAGTGCACTATTAGAAAGAAAGATTTAATCAATTTGTTTGAATGGAACAGTGATTTCTGATTTCAGTATGTACTTCTATTCTTTCCAAGTTCAGGTTGACTGATAGTGTAATTCCCAATTTCAATACAGGTTTCAGAGTAATAATAATATACTGAAACAGTGCAATTTATTCAGAAATTCAGAGGTTTGAAAGATAATCTTGCATTCAAATTTTATGTTGTATTCCTTTACTCAGGATTGTACTCCTGTATGTAAGTATATGTCAAAGTAATCAAGATGATTTCCAGTTTACATGGTTTCTCAGAGACATTTCTGTTCTTGTTCCAGGTTTAACATTTCTGAGATATTTGTGTATATTTAACAGAGTTCATACTACTTTCTGGAAATGGTTTTCCTGTTTCAACTTGTATTTTGGTATCTATATATATATAAATATATATATATATATATATGTATATATATACAGCTGTGTGTAGTTTTGAAGAAAGAAATACTGGTTTTTAAATCTGTTCAAAAGTTCACTGGCCGTGCATACAGAATATGACATTTTTCAGGGTTTTCTTATTGGCGTTGAGCATCTTAAGGGCGCAGGAAAGCCCTTGCCCCTCCCATGGGGAGGGGGCGGGTTGTGAGGGGCTCGCGCCTCCTCCACAGGCCGCGGCCTGTGGAAGGCGCGAGCCTCCCACAGTGTCGCGTCCTTCCCATGGGGAGGACAAGGGATTAAATCCCTTCCTCATTCCTATGGATAACAATTTCAAAACTCAAAATAAAGAAGATATTTCGTTCAGTATTTCTGCATTCGAATTTATCTCAAAGGCATTTTGAATTTATTCAGATGACAGAGTTTTTATGCAGACCATATATGCATATATATATATATGTATATATGCACGGGAATTCAGATTCCTGTGCATATATATATGTATATATATATGTTTATATATATATTTCCAATTATACTTGAGAGCAGTTTAATAAATTGCAGATTTTGTAACAGAATGAAACCCTAATTCTGAAGAAAAGAATGTGTATTCTATATTGCAACAATGAAAAATAAACTATTACCCAGATTCAGAAACGAAATTGGAAAAGATTTCTCAGTTGTTTGTACTCATATCATGGAATGATGCATTTCATTCCTTCAATTTCCTTACTGCAAATTTTAAATTAAATGAAGGCAAAGCATGAAAAGAACCTGGCAAATTTTCTTCCAGTGCAGATGCCCAGCAATACCTTCTTGTCGCCTCTTTTCCAGAGCTCTCGGATATGACTGAATGGAAGTTCTCTTTTCTCTCTTAAAGCTCTATTCCTCTTTTCGAGGATCATGCAAAGTATTTCCAGATGACAGATAAAATTCTCATGCAAATTCTAAGGATTGCCACATGCCAACAGCATTGTTGGTTTTAAGATAAAATTTCCAGAGCCCAATGTTCTCTCGGGCTGTTCATTCCTCATTATTTTGGAAAAATAACCATATACAAAACAGAAATATATCCCCTTTTATGCAAACCTATTATTTCATTTTATGCAAAACATAATATTCCACTTCATTATTTGTTTTGTTTCATTTTTTTTTAATTATATTTCTTTTAAAACAGATTTTTCCTTTTTGTTGCACAAATATAAATGGGATTAATTAAAATAGAATAAGCCATATTCCTTCCATAATTTCTAAGGTTAATTAAACCATATTCTAATTTTGCTATGCTAATCAATTTCACGCAATCATAATGAAAAACAGACATGACCTAATGCAGCTACATGATTTTAAGTGGTGTGTGCGTAATCGAGAGCTTCTCCTCTTTTACCCTGTCGGGAAGCTAACCTCCTTTTCCTCAATCACACTCTTGGCCTTCGATCACCTGCCACTCAAATGCACTCAGGCGTGCAAAAACGAAAGTGTATTAGTAACCAATGTAGAAACATAAATTTAAACAATAATTAAATCAACATTCCTATTTTATATAAAATGCACTCATAATTCTGAAAGAAAACAATTATTTTTCTACATTCCCATACACCAAAGCATTGTAGTATATTATATTTCTCTAACACGTATTATAATTTGTATATTAAATCCCATAAAGTCATGGTCAAACATCATCAGAATAAGTCATGGTCAAAATAGCATCAAAGTAAGTCATGGTCAAAATAGCATCAAAGTATGAGACGTGACAGCAGTGTGAATTTAAGTATTGAATGTTGAGTATAATATTGAAGTGATGTGAATGCAAAGGAAAGCAAGGTGTTAGATCTAATTTAGATGAAGTGTGTAAAGTCAATTTATTGAGCTTCATTGGAACTGTATTTCATGCATATGAAATATGCAATTGTAACAATTCAAAATAGGTTGTGATTCACCATCTCTCTTCTATCTATTTCTCTGTGGGCAGTGAGTCCACTTGGTGTTCATGTGTTATGTGGTTTTGTTAATGTTTCATTCTTTATTTCTTTATTATAGTTGAATATGCTTTAGTGGTTGGATGTTTAATGTTTGAATGGTTTAAGAGAATATTGATTCACCCCCCTATTAGTATTCTAGGTGTTAAACAATTGGTATAAGACCTTGGTTCCTTGGAAGGAGCTTAACTGCTTGGGGAAGGTCTTGGAGGTTAAACACATGGGTGATAGAAAATTCCCTACTCCTTTAGAAGATATTCCTTCTATTGGAATCATAGAATAATATTGCATGCTTGAAAAAGATGAAGAACTCAAAGTTTCCCTTGAAGATCTTGAAAAGACTGAAGATGAAAATAGAGATCTAAAAGAAAATATCAAAGAAACAAATAAATGCATCAAAAACTTGAGAGATAAAATCATGAAGTTCAAATAAAAGCATAAGGAAGTCGGTGAACAATTGAAGCAAATGAATCCATAACTAGTCTAAAAGTGAAAATTGAAGAAAAGAAAATAATTGAAAAATGTTTGAATGCAATGGTGAAAAGAAAATCAGAGGAATGTACAACGATTGAACAAGAAGTTTTAAATCTGAGATTGGATTTGGAGAAAGAAATGAGTCATGAAGAAAAATTAGAAATGAGTGCTACAAAGCTTGATGAGATGATTGCAAATCAAAAAGGCTCTAAAGACAAAGGTGGATTAGGATTTGAGATTAGAGAAATTTCAAAATCAAATCAAACATCAAACACTGAAAAGAAGATTGAAGATAAGAAGGACAATGGCAAGAAAATCCAAAATCAAAGGAATGAAGCTAGAAGACCACAAATCAAACAACCAAATGCACAAAGGTACCCGTATTTTAATGGTTTATATCATTCTTGCAATAAATTTGGACATAAGGTAATGGAATATAGAAGTAGAATGAATCATAACACTCCATCCTTTTCTAGTCAATGCTTTACATAAAAGAAATTTGGTCATGTAGAGCTAGTGAATGCAAAATTCAAATGATGAATGCTTATAACAATAGTAGAATGATTCAATCCTTCAATGGTTACTATTATACATGATATGGATTTAGACACAAAGCTAATCAATGCAGATCCAAACTAAATGGAAGGAATTGTGTTTAGAATAATGTTGTATGCTACAATTGCAATAGGCATGGACACATATTCAAGTTTTGCAAAAGCAAAAATACAAGGAAAGATAATTTGGTAAAGAGGAATAAACCAGTAAAAAGTGTTGATCCAATAGAAACAAAGAAGGAAATGAAAAATATTTGGAGAAAGAAGGAAGAGATAGAAGCCAAAGAAGAATCAGTACCATCCTCTGGTGCAAATGTTTTCTCTGAAAAACTAAGTTAAGAGCTATGGCTTAGGGGGACCTTTAATGAACATCTTATTTCCCTCACTAGAGAAGAGGTTTTGATGCCTCGGCACAAAGATATATGATGACTATTAACATGCTTGATCTATTGGTAAATATTGCAGAAGAAAGCGTCTTAATGTGGAAGTTTGTGGAGCTTCAAAAGTTGATTATGCATATAGATGAAGGGTTGACAGCTTTATTGTTTGAAGAATTTAATGCAAAATTAGGTCAAATCGAAGGATTATAAGTGATTTCATTAAGGAAATTTCATTTCACAAAATAATTCAAGGAGTAGAGCAATGAAAAGGTGATTTGAGGTGATTTGAGATTCAATGCATTGAAACCCTTGTTTGGAAAGCGAAACAAAATGTATTTACGAATATTGTTTACCCTAGTCTTCAAATATCTTTGTGTGAAAGCACTTTGAATACATTTTTTAATGGCTACATCAAGGGTTGTTGAAGTAATAGAGAAACCACAACCTAAATTCAAGAAATATCCTATGAAATCCATAGAAGATGACTTGTTGGGTGCATTTTCTCATATTCGTTATGGGTTTTTTTTTTTTAGGATATTAGGATCTATATTCATGGAAAAATGGATGAGTATGATCATATTAAGCTAGGAGATTTGTGGACAAATGACTTAACTAAAGAATATTTTTCCCTAAAACCTAAATACAAAAACCTAGTTGCAAAGAAAATGAATGTATGGAAATGGTTTATGAATTTATGCCATGAGGACAAGTGGGTTAGAATGGCACTTAGTAGAATTCATGATAAAAAAAATTGGAATGACATGCCTAATATGATAACAAAGTATGTAATAAGAGAGGTTATAGGTCTTTGCTCTAGAAGACCTATTCTCATGTTAAAATATGTCAAGAATGAAGTGGTTATAGAATTTATAGGTGAAACTTATGACAAGAGAGCTCTAATTGTTAACAAAATTAAAAACCTATATGTGAGGTATGTTGCAATGGTAATTGATTACAAGATTTATCTCCTAAATAGGGAAAATTCAGTGCCTGTCACTGCAATTAATGTGGAATATGAGATGGTTGAAAAAGGTGCATACTATGATCTTTGTGAGTTGCTACTTGGAAAAAACTAATGGAAAACTTGAGCCAGACCAAAGAGAAGAAATATGCATTTAAATATGGTACTTTGGTTGTATGTTTACTATTTTATTTCTTGAAGGAGCTTCCCAGAGCAAAAAGTATAACCTCGTTGAAAGGAAAACCAATAGTACATTTGATTGTAGACTTCATGAGGAGTATTGGTGACATAAATACTCGGGATGAGGCTATTATAGCCTTCTTTTTAGTTTTCCAGAGGAAGATGCAATCCAAAGATATAATCCCAAGGAATCTAGTGGAAAAATATAAGAATGACATCACATTTTTGGTGTCACTAGACCAATGCATCATGGAAGTAGTAGAACCAAGGTCTATGTGGATCCTTGAATTGGGATGTGAAGTAACTAAGGAAGATGTTGTTGGCTTATTTTATGTTTTGTTGAAGAGTCCTAAGGAGACATCAAAAGAAATATATGGAACATATGTAGAGAAATCCATGGAGGTACACATAGAGTAGAAGAAACCAATAATACAAAAGAAGGTCAAAAAGATGGTTGAAGAGATTGCAGAGGAAATGGGTGTATCAAAGGAACAAATGCAGCATATAAGAGAGAAAGCTAAAGGAGAATAGAGTGGTACAAGAGGATCCAACTTAAGAAGATCAAGTAAAATTGATGTCACTCCTCCCTCTATTCAAAATTCCTCTGGGAATATTCCCTCTATTAGAAATAAAACAAAAACTATTGATAGTCCTCCAATAAGGGAGAAATCCCCTCCAGTTGTGAAAGTTGAAAGAGTTGAGAATAAGATCACCACTGTTGCATCACCTGTTGCCCCTACCAAGAGAAGAGTGAAGAAAAAGGCAACAAGAGAAAGGTTTACAAGTGTAAATGTAGAAGTAGCAGAAGAAGAAGAGGAAATGGAAGAAGAAGGACCACATTTGGTCTAGAGAAGTGATGCTTCACAAGGTGAAGTCAATGTGAAAATAAGGTTTGACATTATTGATAGTGAAATAAATAAAAATTTAGCTTCACCAAAATGAAAACTAATGATGAACCTAATTCTTCTAATTTCATTCAAAATGTGTGCTATAATATGCAAATAAGGAATAGAAATTAAATCTAACCCAAATAATAGTTAATAGGTAGGTCTAAAAAGGGCCACAAACGTTGTGTACCTTTCACCAAAAGTGCTTTTTCAAACCTCACTTAGGACTCATTCTCCCTATGGCGAATGGGTTTTGGCTCCGAGAAATAAATTTTTGGGTTCTATTCTTCTCTATCTATACCCCCTGATTCCAATTAATCATTGTCAAAAAGCTGAAAATAAAACTTGTAGCTCAATTTATGTTATTTGACAACTTTTCTTGCAACTTTGACAACTTTGCAACTTTCTCCAATTTTTATCTCCAATTGATCTTCAACCTAAAACCTACAATCACACATTAAAGAAGAGAAAAATGTTTTTTTGTTAAGGAATAGGGGTTTTCCTTGGTCAAACCTCGTTTTGGTAATTAAACCTTATGATGAAACAATGAAACATGAAACAATGATACCTTGTTTGAAGCCTTGGAGAAAAAATCTACAATCTAGCATGAATTGGCCTTAATGAATGTAGATCTTGATCTTGAAACTTGATATGAAACAATTCCTTGAATGCTTTATTAGATATTGAATGCTACATCAACACATTAGCTCAAACAACATGCATGTTGCACTAAATATATTTGACATGATGAAATGAATCTTGAATGATGTAATAATCCTTTTCAAATGTGCCCTTGAATTCCTTGAAAATGCTCTTGAATTCTCTATCAATTATCTTGTGTTCAAATACTCTTGAGATCACTTAAATTGCTTAGATGAAACTATGTGAAATAACCTTGTATTTATACATATCTTACCCTTAATTCCCAAAATTTAAACATTACAATCCAACATTAAATTATGGATTTCAAATCATTAAAATACCATCAAAAACATATTTAAAAGGGGTCCTAGGCCACTTACCTAGAACACACATCGGACAAGGTGAAATGTTATGTAAAAATAGGGTCTTAGGACCTAGTGAGGACCCATTTTCCATGTGGGGAATGGGTCCTAGGTCACCTACCTAGGAAACACACCTTCCAAAATTAAGTGTTGTGTAATGGAATTTATGATCGTTGAGTTTTATCCCTCAGAATTTGTATTTAATTAGGCTTGGATTTGAATTAAAGAGGCCAATTAAGGAAAATTAATCTCAATTAATTAATAAAGCCCTAGATTAGTGTGAATGTGTAAAGATACTTTACAACACCCTAAATAAGGCACAATTAAGTCCATTTAGTTTAAAAGGGCCCTAAACTTAATTTAAATGTGTAAAACACATTACAATACTAAATTAAGGCATAATTAAGCTCATCTTATTATTAATTATTCCCGTTTGAATTAAGTGTGAAAAAGGGATACATTTTCTGCTACTACATTTTTCCCCCACTTTAGTGAGAGTATGACCCCATGTAAAAATCACACTAAAGTAGACATTCAAGAAACCTATGTATGCAACAATGACAAAGATACACAATCATACAACATCAAATACCAAGAAGAATCAATCCTACACTGTCTAACACGGTGTGGAACACATCTAAGCCATCATTTTACATACTTTGAGGTAGCGGAACTTTAGGTTGTCCACTAGATGATTCTTCCAATAAAAGGGTGGAAAATGAGAGAATCATATTAGGCTCCCATACCATATCAAAGCTATCCTCCTAAAAACTTCAATAAGGCACCACAATGTTAGGCAAGGCTCCACAGGAAAGCAAAGCACGTTATTCTAGGTGCCCTTGAATTTAGGGTTTTCAAGCTCCATAGGGATTAACAAGTTGAGTTATGTCAAACACCTATGAACAAGGGAAATGCTCCACAAGCAAGCAAGGTTTGTTATTCTTGGTGGCCTTTATTAGGGTTCAAGCTTCACAAGGTTAGAAAGTTGCATTATTCCAAACACTTATGAACATTATATATATAGGTTTTTGTTCAAGGGGATCTTGCTTTGTTCATATAAGGTCTTCTTCTTAGGGATCATCATGCCTAATGTCTCCAAGAGAGGACAAGTCGAGTAAAAGTTTCACAACTTATGGAATGCAGTGTGTTGCATCACCACTAAGAGAAAAGCCATACACTAATAAATATCTCTCTTGGAGGACATCAAACCCAATGACACCACCAAGAAAAGGATGCATCACAAGAAAAAATAAAATTGCACCATGAAACATGAGAAAATTTCAAAAGATATTATCAATGTATGCCCCCACTTTAAAGCGGTTGCTAACACCATTGATGTGAGAAATTTTTTTAGAGTAGCCAATATTTACTTCTAAAACATGAGAGCTTCCTCAGAAAGCCATATGTCAAGTCATATGTTTCCAAAATAAATTTACGTCATAGAAAAGGAGGGAGGGGTTGCCCCCAAAAATACATAAGAGATCTATGGATTCGGGGTTAGTATATTTGTGCTACAATGTTGTTATAGAGCTCGAAAATGTCATCATTCCCCAAATACTCATAGAACTAGAAGAATGACATAAAGAGAGTGAAAACAAAGAAAAATCCTTTCAATTCAACATGGAAGAGACCTAAATTTCTCAATGCCTTGCATCATCCCCAAAATGAAAACACAATACAAACAAAAAAATAAGATAAAATGTTTACGACATAGAGAAGAATGTAGATACATATAGAGGAATGCACAAAAAGAGAGATAAATCAAACAAAATAGTACGGGGGATCACATAAAGAAACTGTAACACCCCTCCGTTTTGGATATTTGGATCGGTAGTGTTTTCTTGGTGATGTTTGATTATGCTTATGATGTGACTGTGAACTTAGTGATTATTTAATCATGAACTGTTTAGTGATGTGCATGTTATATTATGATGTGGCGATTGTGTCTGAACATGCTTTGACTTTGGAACTTAATTACTTGCGATCGTGATTGTTAAACGATGTGAAGTTATATGTTGATGTGATGTGATCTTATTCTGATGTTATCTTATGACATGATTTGGAGTAACTTAGAAGATATCTGATTAAATGATGTTGTATGTTATTAATCATATCTTTGATGTTAGATGTGTCAGTTAGTGATATTGTATTGGTGAAAGGGATGGATTGTATCACTCGCTTGCAAGCGCCCTACAATTTTGAGATTCCCTCTTCACGGTGTGTTTGATCATAATATACATATATATTTTGCACGTTCGACATGTTCTTTGTTGTAGGTTGCAGGTACACAACATCGACTCCACCTGGCTTCACATGTTTGAGCGTGTCCATTTACCAACGATAATTGATTGGGAGATAGTAGCTAGGTTTTTCAAGCCAAGTCGTCACCCTAGTCATAGCGTGTTATCGGGTTGTCATCAGGGTCAGTTGTTTTAACTTGGTCAGTTTCCCCTTGAGTGTTTATTTAATTTCAAGTTTAAAGTTTATTAAATGACTTGCGTAGTTTAATTGATGATTAAATGCATTTAGTTGCAATGTTGAAATGTGATTTATTTATTGATTTATTTGATGAAATTAATAAAATAATGATTGGGTTATTGATTGATTTGATTAATTAATAAACTAGATTTAGTTTATTAATTAATTAGATTAATAGTGGATATAGTCTAAAAGATGATTTAATCTATTTAGTTTCAATATTTAAATGCAATTTATTCTAATTGCTATTTGGATTTAAATTAATTAAGTAATTCTCTAGTTACTATGGATTCGATTTAAATTGACGAGATTAGATTGGGTTATTAAGTGATTTGATTATTGGTGATTATTTAAATAAATGAGCTATTTTGACTCTATTGAATATTTAGATTCAAATTACAAAGGAAAATGGAAATCACATTTGAGATTTGATTTAAATGAAAATTATGAATTTTGCATGAGATGTATATTTGAAATTAAAAGTGTTTTTAAAATTTAAAAAATGGAATAGTCTTTTATGATAAAAAAAATTTAGTGAGTGGGCATCTTAGGGTTTGGCAAAAATTTGGGGGAAATCCTTATGAAAGGAGTTGAGATTTCATTTTGGTGGCAAGAATTCTTGGTTTGATTTTGGTGGAAAGCTTGGAGGAGGCTAAGATTGTGGAGTTGAAATAGTACTTGGAAATCTCCATTGTTGAAGCTTGCAAATTTTGGAGAAAACACAAGGTTCCATCATTTCTCCCTTCTTCTTCTTGCTCATTTTGAATGATTGAAAATATAGTTTTAGATTCTATGAAAATCCATTGAAATGCTCTCAAATTTGCAAACTTGTAGTTAGTTTTGGAAATGGAAAACCAAACAAGAAATTTACAAAAAAAAAGAAAGAATGAAAATCAAAGAAAACTCCATTTTTTTGAACTAGATTTTGAAACCCTCTTATTGTTTTTTGAAAATAACTTCTATCATTGCAAAGCATTTGGATTATTTTCACAATTTGAATATGAAATTAAAATTTGGGTATATATATTTGTATATATTTGAAAATTTTTGAGTTTGGGTAAAACCTTGAAAAATTCTAGTATTTTCGTTTTGAAAAAAAAAACGGTAATAAAAATATACCCTGTTTTTTGTTTGATGAAATTGGGTAATGGAAACCCGCATACCTGCCAACCCATGGAAAGCAGTATGCTTCAATGCCTGATACAAGGAAAATGCGGTATGTCTTTTAAACACCACGGGGGCCACCTTTGGAAATTTATGCTAGAGCACCTGAGAATAGCGATGATGTGTGAGATGTGTTGCTGCAAGGCAGTGGCCAGGCCTGCGTGCCCTAAATGATATCCGTGATTTTGTTTTTTTTTAAAGAAAAAAAAGGGGGGTTTTAAATGTATTTTAATTTATTTTTATATTTATGTTATTTAATATTTAAATAATATTATTATATATTAATATATATATATGTTATATATAATATATTATTTATATATTTAATATCATTTTAATATTTAAGTAATATCAATATAAATAATAAATCATTAATATATATATATTAATGTATATATGTATATATATATATTATATATGTATATATTTTAAATTAATTGTAAGTTCAATTAAATGATTTTTAATATGGGAATTAAAATTGCTTTATTAAGCAGATCAAAATATTTTAAAAAAATTAGATATTTTAGTAAAATTTATATTTATTTAATGAACAAGATGTTATCAGTGTGAAATAAGATTGATTGAATAAGATAAAGGCTTTGAATTATTTTAATGATGAAATTTGAAAATAATAGTAAATCTAGAATAAGAAAATTGATTTAAATATTAGTTAAATGACTTCATTATTTAAATGCTTTGATTATGATTATAGATGTGAAATTAGAGTTAATAAATGGTTTGTTTAGTCAAACGTCCTTGATTATTAAATGCTTTGACTATGAATTTAATCATGAAACTTAAAGATAACGAATGATTTAATCCAATCAGATGAATATAGGTGTCAAATGTTTGACTTAATTATAATTTGATTTTGATTATCTCAAGATGACTTTTGGTTACGTAATCGAAGCAAAAGGGGATTTTATATTCAAATGATTATTTAAAAAAAAAAGTAGATTTTAAATGATCAAGTGTTTTCATTTTCAAAGGTTGATTTTATTAATAAATGTAATTGGGAAAATGAAATATACTATTGGTTTGAACCCCTTTGAGTTGTCAACATGCTTTGAATTACTATTGAGTTGTGTGTATAAGGTCAATTATTTACTTATTTCCTTGTGTGACGAAATTAACCGACCTATTATTTAATCCAAATGTTTTATAAATCAAGTGGATTTATTTATAGTATATGATTGTGAGGCGTAGAGTGATTGATTGGTTTAATTCCAGTTCGATGATGTATTTATTTAAATGTCTTGATTTTGGAATATGGTTGTGAAATTTAGAGTATGTGATCTGCTCTTTGAATATTTCTATATTGTGAAAAGAAATGAGTTTATTAATTGGATAAATGCAAGTGATGGAAGTTGTGTTTGATTGGATTTAGGAAATCTGAACATTAGCTTACTTAATTGTCTGAAATGTTTTCAGTGTTTAATTGTTCGTCTTTGATGTTGGTGGGATAGAGTAAATGTTGAAGTCTTCCAGATAAGAGTTCATGTATTGGTTTGGGATTGCGGTACGTGAGTTTGATTGGATTTAGGAAATCTGAACATTAGCTTACTTAATTGTCTGAAATGTTTTCAGTGTTTAATTGTTCGTCTTTGATGTTGGTGGGATAGAGTAAATGTTGAAGTCTTCCAGATAAGAGTTCATGTATTGGTTTGGGATTGCGGTACGTGAGTCAATTTTTGATGTGTCATGGGAAAATGTGCATGTGACACCATGATGTTTCACCTGGTTCTCACAAACGGGGATGTTTTATGCCTCCTTGGGAATAGGAGAGGGTAATGTGATTTGTGCCCCTTTGAAAGGAGTGGGTTTTTTTTTGTAATTGGTTTCCTCCTTTGTTTGGGAGTGGGTTTGTACCTTGCTTTCCTCCAATGTATGGAGAGGGTTTTAACCTTGTTTTCCTCCAGTGTTTGGAGTGAGTTTCCTTGTTTTGTTACCTCCTTGGATTGGAGAGGTCATGTTATCTGGTCACCTTTTGTGGTTATAACCATGTGTGTTGTCTTAGGAGAGTGGCTTGCAATGGGCGCCAACGCACAAAGTGGTGCCAGGATAACCCTTTGCAAGTTGGTTAATTCAGTGATAACTAAATTAAACTTTTAGAAGCTTAGGTTGCATCAAACATTAAACAAGATAATTTGTGCCTCACTCATGGGCCCAAAGGCTAGTTCGAGACTTGGGATGAGACGGGAAGGCCTGGAATGGCAAGATCATCTATCTCGTCTTCACGAGATATATTTGGTTTCGCATGAGTAAGCATTGGTGTCGGGATTTCGATTGAGGCTACCAGGATAACCCATGGAGTGGGGGTCAGGGCCTAGGAAGATTCCCAGAGGATATCCCTTGGCGAGCTATGTGATGACACTCTTCCTAAGTCAGCAGTTTGTATTTGATATTGTGACACTCTTGATCTATTCTATGTATGGAAGCAATGTAACCTTTGTCATTGTTGTGTGAGTTGTACCTAGAGTTGCACGTAGAACCGTTCAGTCATGTGATGAGGTCTTGTATTTATTTTGCATCAGCTTTGTGTGGCCCATGTCTAGTGGTAGATGGTCTTGTGTAGGAATTCCTGGTTACTATCTCCTAGCACGGAGGGAGTGGAACCTTTTGGATTCCACGTGGTCGGGTGGCATGCATCTTAATCCGTTGGTTCTTCTTCTTGTTCTTGAGGTCGTGATTTCCAGCTGGAGAGCTCGTGGGAATCAGTTTCTTCTCATGCCTTGTTCTCCCAGTTCTTATTGTATTTTATTACCCCTCAGTTGTTATTGAGGTGGAATTTGTAATCTAATTGTAATCATGATTATTGGATTTACCTCATTCGGGGAATGAGTGTTGTAATCATATTGTTTTAATGTTGTTAATTGGAACCTTGAGGTATTTATTATCCTTGTTGTAATTTATCTTGTATGTGATGTATGTAATCTTAATTCTATAAGTGATTAATGTTTTGGTTTCAATTGATGTTAATTATTGTTTGGGTTTTTAAGTAATCTTTGTCTCGTGGCCTTAGAGGTTGTTGGCAATATGTATTCATCTTACATGTTATTTGTACTTAAAAAAAAAATTGGTGCATTTAAGTAGTGAATTGCAACTTCCTCTAGGGTTGCGTGGCGGGGCATTACAAAAACATAAAAAAAATAATTAGTAAAGGCAATACGCGATTCAACCCATTATCAAAATCGTGATTCATCCCAACTTCGATCAATATGGAAAGGCAAACAACCAGCCAAAGGGACAACGACAAGTACCAAATCTAGAACGGTTATCTAACCCCTTCCCCACTAAGTGTGAGACAAGTGATGAGCCAAGATAAGTGATGAGAATGAGCTACTTGTGATAAAGAAAATGATTTGTAATGAATGTATAACATGTAATAGTGAGCATACTAGGATCCTACAACTATTACATGGCAAGGAGCAAGATGCATGCTTTTTTAGCCAAGTTTGATTCTTAGAGGGTACAAACTTCTTCAATACTTTCTTTAAAGGATGCTAATTGGCAGTGTGATGGCCAAAGAATCTATGATAAGCACAATATGGTTTATTCTTATTAGTTTGTCTTTTGGTAAAGTTTGCAAAATTTAGGTGGTAATTTGATCAATTTCCAATGTAAAAGAGTATAGAATATTGTCTCAATTTTGGATAGTTGTAATGAGTTATAAAGAGATTCAGGAGGTTCATACAACTATCGTAACTTAATCTTTTGATGATCATGCATTCATGGTTTCTTCTTCTTTGGTTTGATTAATATGTTGTCATCAATTTCTTCTTTCTAACTCAAACCCTTTCTTTTTCAAAAAGGATGTGTTAGGAGTAGTAAAGTGATTAATTTGTTGGTTCTTTTCTCTTATGCATGGGAATTACTAGAAGGTGGTTGAGGAGGAGGAAAATTTTGTTGAATGATATGGACCAAGGAGCACATGAATTATATCCCTTCTTTATGTTTAAGCATCATTCTTATGTTCCCTATGAGAGGAATGGCATTACCAACAATAGGTTTGGTTCTCACAAAGTTGTGTAAAATCTTTAGTTCTTCATATAGCCTCCTTATGTTGTCTTTTGGGATATTAGCAATATAATTCTTATTTTTTGTAGGTAAGGAAGTCATGGGAAATGAGGAATGCATGCTATGATCCATAGGGGTTTTATTATCAACACTATTAGAAAGAGAGTTAAAGAAAACCCAAGATCCATGGCGAATGGTGTATCACAAGATGACTTGAGTCTCGAACTACATCTCAAAAATATTGCTACTAAGACACCAAGTTGTAAAGCTCATACAATTTTCACAAACTCAATGCCAACCCAAAATGGAAAGGGAGTAAAGTGCAATGCAATGACCTAGAATACAATGTCTAAATGCAATTTTCAAATTCTAAACAAGGTAATTTTCTTATTACACTATGCAACAATCTGAAAATGAAGTCTTTTAAATACAATTTTGAAATCACACAATGCACTAAATGTACCAAACTAAGCTAGATATGATCAAATTTTTGAAATAGAAACTTAGCAAATAGTAACAAAAATCTAAAAGTAGCAAAAAGAAGTGCAGAAATGAATATTTTAATGCCTAGAAATTCAAATTATGGCTTGATCAGGGACTCATTCACTCTATGGTGAATGGGTCATAGATTAGGGTTTTGAAATGGACTTTTATAGATTTTTAAGTATTTTCCAGTGGTTTTCAGATTCATGTTTGTTACAGCAAGTTTCAGCTTCAGTTTTATGTGAATTCAATGTGGAATACAAGTGCAAATTATGACAAAATGATAACCTAAAAGAACTAGTTTGATATGCAATTTTGTTTCAATTTTCAAATGCAAGTTAATATGATGTAAATGATATGCAAGATTTTTTTTTTGTGTTTTTTTGGATTTAAACAATGCAAACAATGCAATCCTAAAATCCTAGGTGCAATGCAAAGTTGAATGCAAACTAGACACCCTAAATGAGACCTAATTCAATGCAAATGAATGAAAGATCTAAATCTAGGATGAAAATGGACTCCAAAATCATAAAATTACAATGCTCAAAAGGTCGAGTTCACCATAATGAAACATAGAAAAATTGTAGGTTCACCAAAATGAAAACTAATGATCAACCTAATTCTTCTAATTTCATTAAAAATGTCTGTTATAATATGAAAATAAGGAACATAAATTAAATATAACCCAAATAAAAGTCAAGGCGGGTTTGAAAAGGGTTAAATGTTGTGTACCTTTCACCAAAAATACTTTTTCAAACCTCACTGGGTCCTAGCTAGGGCTTCGGAAAATCAATTTTTGGGTTATGTTCTTCTCTATCTACACCCCCATATTCCAATTCGTCACTATCAGAAAGCCAAAAATAAAACGTGTAGCTTAGTTTTTGTGATTTGACAACTTTTCTTGCAACATTGACAACTTTGAAACTTTCTCCAATTTTGCTCTCCAATTGATCTTCAACCTAAAACCTGCAATCACACATTAAAGAAGAGAAAAAATTTGTTTTGTTAGGGAATAGGGATTTGCCTTGGTCAAACCCCATTTTGGTAATTAAATCTTATGATGAAACAATGAAACATGAAGAATAAAACATGAAACATGAAACAATGATACCTTGTTTGAAACTTTGGAGAACAAATCTGCAATCTAGCATGAAGTGGTCTTAATGAATGTAGATCTTGATCTTGAAACTTGATATAAAGAAATTCCATGAATTCTTGATTAGATCTTGAATGCTACATCAACACATTAGCTCAAACAACATGCATAATGCACTAAATCTTTGACATGATGAAATGAATCTTGATTGTTGCAATAATCTTCTTCAAATCTACCCTTGAATGCCTTGAAAATGCTCTTGAATGCTCTATCAATGCTCTTGTGAAGATACTCTTGAGATCACTTAAATTTCTTAGATGAAACTATGTGAAATAATCTTGTATTTATACATATATTACCCTTAATTCCTTAAATTCAAATATCACAAGCCGACATTGAATTATGGATTTCAAATCATTAAAATACTGTTAAAATCATATTTCAAAGAGGTTTCCTAGGTCTTAGTGAGGACCCATTCACCATGTGGAAAATGGGTCCTAGGCCACTTACCTAGGACACACATCAGACAAGGTGAAATGTTATGTAAAAATAGGGTCCTAGGACCTAGTGAGGACCCATTCACCATGTGGAAGATGGGTCCTAGGCCACTTACCTAGGACACACATCAGACAAGGTGAATTAAAGGGGCCAATTAAGGAAAATTAACCTCAATTAATTGATAAACCCCTAGATTAGTGTGAAAGTTGAAAGTGTAAAGATACACTTTACAACATCCTAAATAAGGCACAGTTAAGTCCATTTAGTTTAAAAGGGCCCTAAACTTAATGTAAATGTGTAAAACACATTACAACACTAAATCAAGGCATAATTAAGTTCATTTTATTATTAATTATTCCCAAATTAAGTGTGAAAAAGGGATACTTTTTCCAATACTACAGATACTGATAGTGAAGGGGAGATTGAAGAAGAAAAGAAGAAACTTGTTATTCATGAGGGAAAAGAAGAAAGAGGCCACCAAGAAGGTGTCACCAGAGAAAAAGAAGGAAAAGAAATGAGTCAAAAGAAGAATTCAGGTGAAAGCAAAGAACAAGGACAACCAAAATAGGTAAGACCTCACTCACCTATAAATTAGAGGCATTATTCAATAGTATTCTACAGAATGAGATGGTAGGAGAGACTGCAACCCTATACAAAGAGGTAGATGGGTGGATAAGGCCACCATTATTGAATCTATTATCAAATACGGACATGAGAAATATTAAGAAGAAAATACCTAAAGATTTGTGGAATATTGTGCTAGAAAGAAGGAAAGAAGTTGTAGAAGAAGCAAGAATGAAAGAAGAAGCATTGGAAAGAATAAGTGTTCCTCTCTTGAAGGATGGCAGAGCTACTTTGGCTATTGTATTCAGCAAAGAACTAAGAACTAAGCAAAGTGTGACAACCCTTATGGGTAAAGATCGGAATGATCTTGAAAGACTTAGAAAGGAGAGTATTGAGAAAGTAGAGAAAATAGCACAGAAACTGGGAATGACACCAATGAATGAAGAGGAAGAGAATGAGGAAACCCCTTCTCTAGAACCAAACATTGAAGATGATGTACAAATAGATGATGTTCAACATGAGCATGATGCAAATAAAGAAGTTGCATAAGATAACACACCTTCGAAAGTAGAGGGCATAGAAAAGGATGTTGAGGAAGAAGTGATTAGAGAATACATTGGAAACAAGAATACTACTACTCTAGTTAACACAGAAAGCCCTATAGAGGAAGAAAACAAGGATGATGAAAATAAAAAATGTTGATGTGGAGAAGGAAGGAGAGCAAGAAAATAAATATGAAGATAAGGATGCATCCAAATATGCAAAAACAGAAATAGAAAATCCAACAAGCTCTAGAAATACATAGGAAAAGAGCTCAAAGGGAAAGGCTATGGAAACAACAAAGTCTTTGGGTGAATCTTTCGACTCCTCCAAATATTCCTTGTAGAATCTATTAAGTATGCAGCCCAAGTTCCAACTTGTTGTGTCATCACAAATGCTACAATTGTCAATGCAACAAGGTAATGTGGATTTGGAAAAGATCTTTCCCCTCCACAAGCTACAATTGGGAGATGTATTTCATGCATCCACAAGAAAAGAAATCATTGAGATGCACCAAAGAAGTGGAGAATTGATTGAGGAAGTGGTGAAAGCATTACAAGAGACCATACCCAGTGTAAACATAGATATATCACTATCCGGTATGGAAAATCTAAAATTGTTGATTGATTCTTTTAAGGAGTATGCCTCTGGCCTTAAAGATGAAGTAGAGAAAGAGGTTTAGAAGAGAAATGACAAGAAAATGTTGGAAATAGCTAAGAAATGTACTCTTGCGCATAAAAAAAAAATCAGAATTATTGAAGGATGCACAAGGATGTAATGATGAGGCAAAGGCTTTGTATCAATATGGCATGAAGTGGCTCAAAGCCACATAGAGAATTAGAAAGGAAATGGACTCCATTGAGCCTCAAATTAACTCTACCTTAAGTGCCTATAATCTGACACTCAACCTAACTAGATACATAAGAGACACCATTGAAGATCTATATAAGAAATTATTTCAATTACAAGCCCAGAAAGAACGTGCCATTCTACAGTTTGGAGAGATAAGGGACTTGGTCAATAAAAAAACTCTTACTTGTTTCAAAATCCCTCTTAAGTGCCAACAAAGGTAAGCAAATGAATCTGGTACCTGGCACTATGGAAGAAGGAGAAGAGCTATTAATGGAATTTGAAACTCAATGCAAATTGCTTGCAGGAGCAAAGAAAGATTGGGAAGAAGGTAGGCAAGCATGGAAGGCCCATGTACAGAATTTACAAGCGTCAACCTCCTTTGGTTGACATATTTCTCACTTTTTCATGGATTTTAGTATTTTTATTCAGATTCTTTGTATATATGTGGACTATGTAGAGTAGTTTTCCAATACACTTTTTTTTTTGCTCTGGTACATGACTCTGGGGGAGTCAATCCAATCATTTCAGTTTGTATCTATGCTTACATTTCTTAGGGGGAGTTTCAATGAAAGGAAGAATTTTTGTATAGTAACCCTTTTCCCTTGATGTCAAAGGGGGAGAATGGTTTGGAGAATTTTAGATATATTTTTGGCATATTACCATCAATGAAAAAGGGGGAGATTGTTGAAAGAATGAGAAGTTTTTCATTGATAATGTTTTTGGCAACATGAGCATTACAGTGTTGTCATTCATGTCAACATTGTATCGGGATATGAAGATCATGATTTCAATCATTGTGGTTGGATCTAAAAGGTTTTGGAGTGTTTTTGGAAATAATCTTTTCTATGTGGTTTGGTCTGGAAAAGTTGGTTGTTGTGGAAAATCAACTAAGTGTCAATACTGTTGATTTAGTGTTAAAGTACTTCATTTTTTGGGTCTGCACTGATCCACAAATGAAGGTTTCACACTACGCTTCTAAAATTATTTTTATGGATGTTAGATATATCTAATTCCAAGTTTTCATCATGTTTTGGCTATTGGATGGAAATATATGAGTAAGAGAAGTTGATCTGAAAAATTATAGTTATTCTTTGTTTAGTGCATTTGTTGGGAGAGTTCGCACTTATCCATCGATAAGTTTTTGGCTTTTTGGATTTAAGGAGATGTTGACAAATAGCATTTGTGTAGGAATTATAATTGGAATTGAGTTTTTAGGTCCATGTGTTTGCATGTGGATACATAGTTGGAGGATTTTGCTATTAGGTCTTATGACATGCCAACCTAACAAGTTTAAAGGTATGTGAAGGTTAAATAAGTGTTGAGGTATTATGTGGGATCTAATATAGGTCCATACAGACCTATTTTAAGTTGTTTTGAGTTTTGAATCTTGGCGCAAGATATGTATGAAAGTTTTGGAGTTGACAAGTTATGTTTTGAATATTACATCTAATTAGGCTGACCTAATTGATTTTATGCTAGAAGCGAATATATATGTTAGATCCTTTCAATTTTTTTGAGGTATGGAATGAATATATGATGTGTGATGCGAAAATCCTACATGCAAATACTATCAAAGCAGTGTGAATTTAAGTTGTAAATATTAAGGAGAAGATTGAAGTGATGGGAATGCAGAGGAAAGCAAGGTGTTAGATCCAATTCAAATGAAAAGTGTGTAAAGTAATTTTATTGAGCTCCATTGGAACTATATTTCATGCATATGAAATATGCAATTGTAACAGATCAAAATAGGTTGTGATCCACCATCTCTCTTTTATCTTTTTCTCTGTAGGAAATGAGTCCACCTATAGTGAGCACTTCTATAAATATACTATAATCGGTTATAATACATTGTGAGCTAACCCTCACCATGGTTTTTCCCATTTTTGGTTTTTCACATAAAAATATTGGTCTTCATGTGTTATGTGGTGTTAATGTTTCATGATTTCTTTCTTTATTACAATTGAATATGCTTTGGTGATTAAATGTTTAATGTTTGAATGGTTTAAGAGACTACTGATTCACCCCCCCTCTTAATATTCTAGGTGTTCAACATGTTGAACAAGACAACTAAGAGGGGGTGAATCAGTTGTAACAAATTAAGCCTTTAAAACTTTCACTGAAAATTAGATCAATTACAAATCATTTACTCTGTTAATATGATTAATCATTAAGTGCAAAAGCGGAAACTAAAAAACATCACACACACATAATAACACTAGATTTATGTGGAAAACCCAATAAGGGAAAAACAATGGTGAGTATTAGCTCAAAATATAGAGAATATCAAAACAAATTACAAAGGCTCACTGCCAAAACAAGACACACTGTCCAAATAAGGATTCACTGTCCGACAAGGGTTAACCACCCGGAGGGCTCACTGCCACACAGATACAAAGAAGATAGAAGAGATTTGTTACAAAGAGAAGACAATCTGAATGCAACAAATATTTCCACCACAATTTGCTCAAACACTTGCAGACATGCATGAATGATAGAGTACACCTTTAGCTCACTACATCCAGAAACTTGCCACTAAGATTTCACATTGATCTGCTCAACCACACACTCTATTTTGCATCTATTGTGCTCTATTTCTTTTCACACCTTTCATCAATATCTCATCTTGTATTTATACCATCTTCAACTTTGAAACATATCCAAAGTTGGCCATACTCCATTCGCATTTACAAATTCAAATTAGGTCGGTGCCAAAACATTCTAGGGTGGAATTAGGATGAGGTCGACCCAACCACATGCTTCCATAAGGTTCGAAAGTAGTGTTAAACACAAGGTTGGCCAAACTAGTGTAAAACACATAAATCAATTAAGCACGCGCAACCTTAACATGATCCAATCTTTCTAGACAACAATATTAACTTGAAAAAAATTGCAACAACTTATCCTAAAAACCACAAGTCATAAGACTCGAACAAGAAGAAATTTGGAGCAACTAATTTTCTCCTAGACCTTAGATAGATACATTGAAAAACATAGTTCACAACTGGTGAACATAACTCACATTGTACAACAATCCAGAAACCCAAAATCTAGATATAGCAACTTCCAACAACCATGATCAACATATTTGAACCACATGAACATAGGATCAAATCTTGAAGTGAAATATAGAACAACCATTGAATACATGTAACCTTTCTTCATTACAATTTTCTCAATATCCTCAACATATATAGCCAATAACCATTATCCATGACATTAATGACAATAGCAACCAGTTGAGAACTAGTTAACTAGTTGATATCAATGACAACACTTTCATACTTGCAACACAACACCTCTCTCATTTTTGTTCAACTCAAAAATGTTTGACCATGCCAACTTAGAATGCAAACTTACAAAAAGTGTCAGTATAGAGTAGAGCAAATTTGGAAAGTACAGTTTTTGTTTCATGTGTCCTAGACTAAAATCGAATCCACCAACATGTCCAATTAGGAAGTTGAATGCTAGGGATGGGCTTTGTTCATTCTCCAAGTCACATGATCATTTTGGAGTGCATTATTTTGGTGTAATCTCTTAAGAGCCCTAAGAGCAAAAAAATTCCAAACTATGATGGAGTGGTTCTCAAATATTTTGGCACCTAATAATGTTTCATCTACATGTACAAGTCCATATGGAATCCCTCCACATTAACCTCTCTAATATTTTGTCAACTCAACACCATTTGACCATGCCAACTTAGAATGCAAACTTGCAAAAACTATCAATAGAGAGCAATGCAATTTGGAGAGACTGCAATCCAATGCAACCATTTGGAAAGAAGCAAATTTTTGTTTTGTACACTCTGGACCAAAACCAACTGCATGCCAACATGTCCAAGTGGGAAGCTAAATTCTAGTGAAGGGATTTGTTTATTCTCCAAGTCACCTAATCATTTCAGAGTGTGTTATTCTGATGTAGTCTCTTAAGAGCCCTAAGAGCAAAAAAAATCCAAACTATGGAGTGGTTCTCAGAGCTCGTGGCATCTAAGAATTCTTTTTTCACATACAAGTTTATATGGCATCCCTCCACATTAACCTCTCTCAGTTTTGTTCAACTTAATACTGTTTGACCATGCCAACTTAGAATGCAAACTTGAAAAAGGTGTCAATAGAGAACAGTGCAAATTTGGAAAGAAGCATATTTTTTTATTTGTGCATCCTAGACCAAAACCAACTGTGCCAACATGTCCATGTGGGAAGGTAAATTCTAGGGAAGGCCTTTGTTCATTCCCCAAGTCACCCAATCAAATCAAAGTGCACTATTTCGATGTAGTCTCTTAAGAGCCTTATGAGCATACACATGAGATACATACAAATGAAAAAGAATACACCTGACATTCATGAACATACATACACACATGATATTACACTTGTCATTCATGCACATAGATACATACACATGATATTATACTTGAGATTCATGAACATACATACACATAATAATACACAAATGAGATTGCATACACCATGAACATACATACACATGAGATTACATACACTGTGAACATAGACACATACATACACGTTAGATAACATACACCATGAACATAGAAAAATACATACACGACATTACATACACCATGAACATACACACATGCATACACCGTGAACATACACCCATGCATACACTGTGAACATACACACATAAACATACATACACATGAGATTACATACACACATGAACATACCTACATACACATACACATGAAATTACATAAATCATGAACATGCATACACACATAAACATACATACACATGAGGTTACATACACCATGAATATACATTACATGTACCATGAACATACACACATACACATGACATTACATATGTCGTGAACACACACATCAACATCATGAATATACATACATTGTGAAAGTGTTTACCTATGACCATCCAAATCTAATAAATCAAGCTACATACCATGTGCATTATTATCATACACATAAAACATCATATCCATCACCAATCTAGCTACATACCATGTGCATTGTTAGCATACACATCCATCATGTTAATATAACTAATAACATGCATATCATAGTTTCCATGTCCTCATGTACAAATACATCAAGGCACCACCATAAGGTGATCCCTATTGTTGTCCTTGTATAAATCACCAACTCTTTGGCTACATGTCATTTTCATCAATCTACCACCCTAAGGTGTACAAGTTGCATGCATATCATATATCCCTATCTATGGCTACATTCCATTCTCATCTCTACCACCCTAAAGTGTACAAATTTTATGCATATCATATTTCTCTCTCTATGGCTACATGCCATTTTCATCTCCACCACCTTAAGGCGATCCCTATCATTGTCCTTGTAGAAGCCACTTGTCCTCACTTCTCAAAAAAACAAAGACTTGTATATAAATATAGAAAAAAACTTGTGTATAAGCAACATGAACTACAAACTAAATATGATGCAAGATTAAGAATCACAACTTACAATTCTATTGTAGATGTCACCTTATGAATTATATGGTGGATTTATTGTCATTGTAACCTCGTTGTGCTTTAAACTTTTAGTTTAGTATACCTACATATAAATATACATAAATTGTTGAGCATAAGCAACATGAACTAGAAAGTTTTTAACTAAACATTCTCTCAAACCAAATGTGATGAAAGATTAGGAATCACTACTTAAGAATTGTATGTGAATGTCACCTTATGAAAGATATGTGACCATTGCAAAAGTTATAACTATTGATCTCAATTGTCTTTCCTCTACTTGAAATTCTCCAAATAACCTACCCATATAAACAAGTGAATTATTAAGAAAAGAAATATTGAAGACATATTTGAAACTCAATAATGGTGGATTTATTGTCATTGTAACCTGCTCATGCTCCAAACTTGAGTGTAGTAGACATGTATATAAATATAGACAAATAAATGAGCATACGCAACATGAAATATAAATTTTTAACTGAACATACTCTCAAACCAAATATGATACAAGATTATGAATCACTACTTACGAATTATATGTCAATGCATTACCATCATAACCTCATTGTACTCATAACACAATCATGGGTGTATTGATCTAAATCGCTTGAAAATATACCTTTGTTATCCAAAAAACCTACATTTTTTATACCAATTAATTGTTATACAAACTTTTAATGTACTTTTAATCCATCCCAAAGAAAAAAATGAATCTAAGTAACATGAACAATATCATACCTATCCCATAGGAAAAATAGATCCTCTACTCAAGTGTGCTTGAGAGGTCATCTCTTATCTTCAAAGTTTTCAATAATGTTTCATGGTCAACAATAGCAATCGTCCATAATTCGTTTGTTCTTGGTTTTGTATGATGCTTCAATAGCTTAACATTTGTTGCTACAACTAGGTGTGAATACATGAGGATGGTTTTGTGCTTGTCAAAGTCCTCAAATGCAAGAATGTCATTCTTTCTAATCATATATGTTCGCAACTAAGTTTCAATAATAACAATTGATCATGTAGGATATGTGAACCCATCATCATCTATCACAAATTGTGCTAGCTTTTTTTCTCCTTGAACACATCATGCCAACCAATAGTCTAATCTCTCTTCATTCCCATGTATTGCAACAACTGCATAAACATGTCCTGGTTGTATAAGGTCTGAAATATGTAAATCAATGCAATGTAATGCAATGTAATGCAAATCCTAGATCTAGAGTTAAAAATGGACTTCAAAATCAGAAATTTATGATGCCCAAACATCAAGTTGACTAAAATTAATAGAAGGAAAATAGGTTTGGGGGATTTATGAGAAGGGGGTTCACAAATTTAATATAGATAGACCTATTTCTCACCATTTCATTAGGAAATGAGATCCCAACAAAGAATTGACTAACAACCCTTAGGTGAATCAACTCAATGTGAGAATCTTCATATTTCCTTATGCCTGAAGGACGGGGGTCAAGGTCAAACAACACTTTTGGGAGAAACACTAAAAATAGAAAATCAACTCCAAAACGCAATCTAACACTTGAAACAATAATATTAAACTCAATATAGGCAGAACTAGAAAACCAATTGCATATCTGAAAAGGGCATAAAGGTGTTTACCAGTCACCAAAGGTAAGTTTCTAAAGGTTAACTAGGACTCATTCGCCCATGGGCTAATGGGTCTTTTGTCAGGTTTTTTCTGCAACTTTCAAAAGCCTTTGATGTTGATTTGTAGCTTCTAGTTTGTTTAAGTTCCAGTGTCAAAAAATCGGAAATCAAATATGTAAGTTAGGTTTCGTGATTTGACAACTTTGACAACTTTTCCAATCTTGCACTTCAAGAGGTCTTCAATCCTTATTCAACCTAAATCTGCAACACACATACAAGAGGGGAAAAATTGTTTTAGTGAATGGAGGTTTGCTTGGTCAAACCCCGTTTTGGTAATCAAACCTCGAATTGAAATAATGCATGAAAGAGGGAATGAAGAATGGACAAAGCTATGTTACCACTCAAAAAACCCTTGAATGAACCTTGATAATGTAGATCTTGGAAGGTATGCAACTTGCATGAAATGGTTGAATTGAATATGGATCTAGATGACTTGAGTTGATGTGTGAATGCTTAAACTTGATCTTGAAACCTACATCACAATGTTAGCTCCAAAAACATGCATGATGCAAGAAGACTTTGACATGATGATTAGATCTTGATTGCTACAATAAATCTCTGATATATCTTCTCTTGAATGCTCTTGATCATCAACTTTGCTCTTATAAAATTGCTCTTGAAATCTCATAAAAGTTCTAGATTCTTAGATGTTCAAATGATGAAATAACCTTGTATTTATAGGTATGTATCCTTAATTTCCCGAAATTCAAATATTACAAGCCAGCCTTGAAATATGGATTTGGGGACCTTAAAATACCGCCAAAAACATATTTTAAATTTAGGTTCAAAGGCCTAGGGAGGACCCATTCGCCCATGGGTGAATGTGTCCAAGGTTCCTATTCCTAGAACACACATTGCTCAAGTGTTATGTATTGGCATTAATTATTGTCGGATTTCCCCTTCAGAAAATGTAATTCGTTAGGCTTGTAAATGAATAAAAGGGCTTATTGAGACCTAATTAAGCTCAATTTAATTAAGAGGTCCCAAACAAGTGTGAAAATGTAAAGGGATACATTTTTCAACACTAATTTAAGGCATTATTAAGTTCATTTTAACTAGGAGGGCCCAAACAAGTGTGAAAATGTAAAGGGATACATTTTTCAACACTAAATTAAGGCAAATTATTAAGTCCAATTTAATTAGGAGGTCCCAAACAAATGTGAAACTGTAAAGGGATACATTTTTCTACTCTACAAGCATGATAACATGCATCCTATAAACCAAGGATCATTTGTTAAACTATCAAATCATAACCAACACCTCAACCAAAGACTTCAAGATCCTCCATGTTACTAAGATATCAACATCTCCAAATCGCATAAATATAACCATCTCCTATCAATAAAACTCAATATATCAAATATCTCTCATTCTATACAAAAAATTACTATCAAAGAGCTCCTCCATGACACAAACAACCATTGCAAAAGATCATACATCATAAAATGATGAATCCACGTCATTATCAAAATCTCCCACTAAACCTTGATATTGAGTTACACATGGAATCATGATAACCATCTCCTAAATTAAAATCACTCATAGACTTCACATAACTAAGGAACTCAACTACAATATTTGCACAAATTGAAGATTTTGCCTTTTAAGGTTCAATTGGCAGTTTCATGAAAATGATTAAATTTCAAAATTCATGTGAGTTGGAGCTAAACCATTTTAGAGGAGTGTTTGTGACTATATTTATCCTAATTTGGAAAAATTTCATAGCCAAACTCTCTTCCAATCGAAAGAATTTAAAATCGAAAACTTTTACCCAACTGTTTATGAAAAAATTTAATTTAACAAATTTACTAATTTTAGAGAAAATGGCTTGGAGGGGAACTTCATAAGGTTATTCCACACATGATGGAAAAAATTTAGGAAAAGAACTACCATGAGAATTATGCAAAAATACAATTTTACGGTAAATTTTCAACGTATTGAATTTTCATAAAATCAAATTTTATTGTATTTTTTTTTTATTTCTCCACTAAGAGGATTAAACTCATAATTAAAAAAATCCTACATAAATTGTAACTAAATTCAATTCAAAATATGTAAAGGCATCTACAATGCATTGTAATCAAAATTTTGTTAAAAAAAAGCTTAAAAGGGGAAATGTGGCATTTAGCATAAAGGGAGTAACAAAAAAAAAAAAGGTAGGTTTGAGGTACAAAAATAGGCTTGCAAAAACCCACACCCAACTGAGAAGAGGAGGCCACCACGAAATTTGAGCTAAAGGAAAAAAATGGAGATGTAATAGAAGAAATACAAAAGTTTTTCATAAAGTTTGAAGTGTCATAATGGAGAATTTCGCCCAACAAGTATCTAAAGGTGTAATTTTCTGATTTTGTTGAGTTTTATGAGGTATTTTAGCTGCATATTCCTTTGTTTGTAGCTGCAATTATGTTTCAATAAAATATAATTTGCGTTGCAAAGAAATTTGTGTGAGAAATGGGTAGATATTTACTTGGATTGATGGTTTGATAAAACCCTTTATCCTTGAGCTACATTAGGCATCCATGACGTCATGATATTCATCTCCTAACTAAAAATTTTTGACCCCCACATAATCAAATAACTAAATTGCAACATCAAAAGCTCTCAAAGGGAAAAATAAAACCACGATCTCCAAACTAAGAAGATACATCACCACCTATAATCAATAATCAATTCAATACCACCAACAATGCATTTGCATAAGCAACCATGTCATGCCAAAGTTCCAAATGTATAAGGAACATCTATGACATCAATATCACCACCAAATGTACCTACATCAAAGTCAAACTGAATCTCACGTCTTGCAATGTATAGTCGACGAGTATAGATCCCACAACATAATTGTATCAAGTAACACAATATTTTTACCTAATAATGATAACCAAACTAATGAACCAAGAGACAAAACCAAGCCACCAAACAGAAGCAACATGTACACTACAATATATGTGGATATAAACAACCCACATCTGAGCTTTATATGCAACCTATAAGCATAGATAGCCTAAAATAATCGTACAACTCATATATCTCACAATACAATATATAAATTCAACATCATACATTGGTAGCCATGTGAAACATGGACTATCAAAGATAAGCATGTAATTTTTTCATGACTTAAACACTAGAGCATTGCTAGATTTGATTTGTCAAAAACTTCCAAAGTACCATAGTCAAAGAAATCAATAAATAACTCAAACAAAAATGTAAGTGACTAAGTCACATATCGACATCTTCAAACCTAATCCACTACAAAGTGCTCAAAAAAATATTATATCTCTTATAAGAAATCTAAAATTAGACATTGTAGGCACAAGATATGACTTGTCAAAGAAAAAAAAAGAAAAACATTCTTTCAAGTGGTATTTATGTCCAAAATAGAAAATTTTGAAAACACCACTAATGATACAACATAGTACTTGAAAAGAGCTTGATGTTGACTATAAGAATCCACAAATATGACTCCTTGAGTGAAATTTATGCCCTCCAAAAAAATCCCCTTTAAGCAAAATACAAAACCAAGTTAGTGATTGGCGGGTAATGAAATGGTGGCAATTTTTGGGTATTATTGTGATGGTTATTAGCCCACCAACAACAAAATCAATAGGTGTTTAGCCCCCACAAATTGGTCATGAACATTTGGGCCAATCATCTGACTAGGGGAGTCCTCAAAGCACTATGCCAAAAGTTGTATAGTTGGCATCACCTAATATCATCAACATTTTTTAAAAATATATAAAAATCTAAAGACCTATTGTACAATCTAAAATGAAATATTTCCTAACTATTATACATTGCCACCTTTCAATATCGATGCAAACAAGGTCTTGTACGACTATATGGATTTTTCAGCCTATATATTCCTATATAGCCCTAAAAAATGGCCCAATTTTTTGTTTCACCAAATATAGTGATGTATGGATCCATAATTTTTTGGGTCTTCTAGACTCAATGGTGAGATCTATTTTTGTTTAAAGGGTCTCCAACAAATTTCACCTCCAAAGTCCTCACAAAAAGAGCCCAAATAAACAACTCATTTGTCAAATCTTTATCAAACCCCAAATCTACAGCCCAAGTTTGCAAATGTGCCTATGACATTGAAATACTTTCATTATTTTATATCAAAGACATGTATTCAACTATACACAAATAAATAATCCTTCTAAGGATTAATAATACCAAAAAAATATCCTCCCACAACCTAATAATCGGGCTTTGATACCGAATGAAAGAAAATTTGTAGCCATAATGAACTATTTTCACATAACCCTATGAGAAAAATATGTAAATGAGTTCAAAATTCACAATGCAAAATAATAAAGCATACTATCAAGATAACACAAGATGTACCCAAAAGAAATCCTCGTAAGGAAAAAATCCACCTCTAAAAGCACTCACACATTCAATATTTTCTCATGAATGACTATTACAATACACTTGCAGAGTCTTCATGCAAGATTTTTGAAACATCAAGCTCCCCACTTGCACTCCATGTGAAAAAGCAAATAAAAATCATGAAACCACACATTTCAATCCATGCTTCCTCTCCTCACATATGCAACTTACAAGATATTCACAATCAACCTTAGCCAACATGCCAAAAGTTATGATAGCCAATTAGCCTACTTCAACAGTTACCCATATGTTTTCTTTTATAGAAATAAGCTTACACAAAACCAAGTAGTATTAAACAAACCATGTGTCCAATACCATGAACTTACAAAACCATGTCCCCCTCATTTACTTTTTGATATTAAATTTTCCAATATTAATTATTTCCCACATACAACATGCAAAGTGGCCTCAAGAATTTCTAACCCATTTGATGCATGCATCCCTAGATTCTCTATTAGCACCACAACTAACATTAATTTTTATAATATAAAATTACGCAAGGTGAACAACATATCTTTTCCCAACAATTAGCCTATTGCTAAAATTAGTTAATACACTTGATAAATACTTAATTATTTTACAACTAATCCACTCAAACTAATCCACTCATCAATCACAAACAAACAAAGCTTATTAAAATAGTGCCTTGAATAATAATATAATTGCATATATTGCTAAATGAAATATTTATATTGAAAATAACATAGAAATAAAGTAAAGGGATTGAATAGTAAGTCTCCTTGTAGGTTGGCCCTTTTCTCACCAACAAAGTTTGTTATCTTCGTTCCTTAACAAATACTCAACACTCAATCAAAACAACAAAACTATATTCATTTGCTCGCATATTGGTTGAAATGGTTATCTCAAAATGATTACCTGCTAAGATTTTACTTAAATCTCCTAAGGGTTCTTGGGTCCAATCTCTGGACTATGAAGGGATTCCCTTCCTATGCAGAAGATGTTTCAATACAGGTCATGTTGCTGCTCAATGCGGATTTGAGAAGAAAAAAAAACACGACTACTTGGTGGAGAGGTGCCTCTCTACAACATTATACGGTAGAGAAGAAAACTGAACATAGGATTTTTTCTGAAGTGGTTGCATCGGAACCACGGGGTCTTGGAACATCCCCTCCAGATGTCTCAAATGGTGGGGCTATTGATGTTGATCTTGTTGAAACCCCTAAAGAGCGTGAGATTGGGTCTCAGGCTGCCACTTCTGGTGATAGTGCCCCGACTATCATTTCTGGTGGCTTTTCTGATATGTTTGTGCCTGCACGGAAGAATAATGTTGAAATCACCGAGACTGTGGCTGTAGGCATTCATCTTCAGGAAAATAATGTGCTGGCTTGGCATGATAAGGCAGGGCAAGTGGAAGAAGGTTGGGTTACTGTTATGAGCAAGAAAGCAAAACTCTCTAGGCCTTCTTTCGACATGACTTCGCTCCCACAAGAAAAGTCCTAAAGGTAAATCTTGAAGGGCCTTGCTTGGGGGCTGGTTTTTTTGGCTGGGTGCAAGTTGTCATTTTTGCAGCTTTGTTTTGGATTGTAAAGGGTTTCGAGTCCCTTCAAAACCTATTTTTTCCTTAATCAAAAACAAAACTATATTCATAAATTAATTTTTCATTACAACAATTCAAGATGTTATGAAAATAGGTAGATTATCTCTCAATCACTCTTATTCTAAACCTCTTTATCTTTCTTCTATGACCAAAAGTGCCTTATAAGTGTTCAAGAATAATGATAAACACAATAATAGTGTTTGTTTCCAAATTTTTTGTCTTGTTATAGAGCTACAAAATTTTCCCTAAAATGAGCTTAGTGGTTAAAACAGTAAAACATATTTCAATTAAGGTAGAAATGTAATTTCATGAAATGTTATATGTTTAGTCAAATTCTTTGCTACTATTTATGCCCTTGGTACAATTGTTACCACTACTAATGATTGTGAAGATTGCAAAGTGACTAGCATATAATACCTTGCAACTAATAAATATGAGCATTGTATGGCTATTGATAAAGAACATCTACAATTATTGATGACATTTTTGAAGTAGCCAACAAACAATTAAATATCCTATATCAAAATCCTAGACTCCTATACATCTTGAATTTGTTGTCTCATTCATCAAAACCACCTCAAAAAAAAATTGTGCAAACCTATAACATTCATGTACAATGTTCTATGATAGCTAACAAAGAGGCATTTAAGTACAATTTCCTATGATAGCTAACATAGATCTTCCAACAACAACTAGCAAAGAACAAACAAAGAGAATAGTCAATAGTTAATCATTATGGTGAAAATAAAATTCAACAATAACAATTTCTCATTATTCTCCTTCCAAAACTCAATCAATCCTAACCTTGTCAATATGAAGTTGACTCTTGGTAACAAGGGAGATATTTTAGATAGAATGGATAAAAAAGAGGATGAAAAGGAAAAAAAAGGAATGGTAAGAGGAAATTGAATACATTCTAGAAATATATTAGTTTTGGCAATATCAATCATACACAACCTTGTTTACTTAAAATTATTGTGAATAGATTACTCAACTTTGATGGTAAAATCGCCAATTTAAAGAGGAAATATAAACTAATATAGATAGCAATACATTATTTGTAAAGGAGCAACAAAATTATAGACAGTAAAAGCTCTCTTATTTGTTTACATTATGTTCATTATTTTGTTTTTACAAAAAGTCTAATATTCTTACTTGTGAAGTCAACCTACCAACTTATTTGATGCAAACTCCAACTCAATGTTTAAATGTGTTTATTTGACACATTCAAAGCAAAACTAAAGGTGGTGTATTATTATTCACTAAATGACCCATGTATAATGGTATAATAACAAAATAAGAGTAAAACAACAACAAAAATGTTCATAAAGGCTTAAAGGTATTTTTACTAAATCTTGTTTGAATGTATTTTCAAGTATTGCACATAATAAACTTCTTACATTAAAAATGAATTTTACTATCCAAGCCTTAAATTAAATGGAAAACAAAGAAGATTAGTATGAGCATACAACATTTAAAAAATGAACTAAATAGTTTACAATGTGAAAGATAATGCAAACTAATATGATAACAACAATTAGTTCCATAGTTAAAATGGATTTTACCATACAAATTGATTTAAACAACAATTAACCACCTTAAGTTATAAATTGAGTTCACCTACTCTTTAATAGATGCAAACATCAATTAAAAAAGAACTTTACTCATCTAATTGGAAGGATATGACCAAATATATAAATTAATGTGGAAAACACAATTAATTTCAAAATATAAATGGAGTCAATTAAATCTTATATGCACCATATTAATGATAGTGAAATATTTTGTGCTTCAATTGCAAATGAATGTAGAAACTAATTGAAAAATAGACTTTATTGGTCCAATTGAAAGATATGTAAGATTAGCACATTAGTGTGAACATAAATTATGAAAGATAAAGAAGAAGGAATAGAAATAACATCTAGACAATTAATTAGCAGTTCTATGAATTCATTTCTTTGTTTCCCTAAATTTTTAAAGAAAGGTTATCATTTAATAGAATAAAATTAAATCATATTGAAATTTTGAAAATAACTTCACAAATTTGATTATATTCAACAAATTGCATTTTTTATCCAAATATTTTGAATAAATTCCCTTATATTTAGAGAGATAAACATAACCAACAAAAACCACCCCACTGAATAAATATAGAGCTCTTGGCCCACCAAAATTGGAACCTTGTAGTTGTGCATGATGAGGCTCATTTCAACTACCACCACAACTAACAATTCACAACCAAAACCAATATTACAAAATGATTCTATAGTAATTGTTAGAAGACTTTTTTCCAAAATAGAAAAAATTATTATGTGAATGAACCTTCAAAATTATTGGGCATAAAAGTTATTTGACCCTTTGTTTTAAAAGGGAGAGAAAAATAAAAGTTATCATGAGTCTTTAGTTAAAGGTATGAATAGTTGTATTTATTAAATAAATTTGAGATTGTGATAGTGTGATGGTTTGGAAGACCACCCTTAAAGACTTATATAAAATGAAATTTGGATAGGGCATAGAGTTTACTCAAAGAAGAAGGTGGTTTGTAGGCTATGGGCATAGTCAAGACATACAAAGTTCACTCAAAGAAGGTGGTGGTTTGTAGGCTATGGGCATAGTCAAGGACATACAAAGTCCATCTAATTTGGAGGTACAAAGGACAACCAAAATTGTCCTTGCTAAGACTTTTGGTGTGTATAGATATGGCATATTTTTATATTAGCATTTCCAAGAGATTTGACACAAACAAATTTTTAAATCAATGTTATTTAAAAATAATCAAAATTACATTTAAAATGAGTTAAAGATAATCTAATTAAATTCTCTGAAGATACTATTTATTCCACTATGCTAAAGTCTTAAACTAGTTGATTTTGATAAACAAGCATTTTGTGCATTCTTCTCAATATTAGATATATTTCATAACAATTATACCAAATAAAAACATTAACAAATTCATAGTCATAATTAACATTTATATATTAAATCTTTCCAATTTTATACTCTTGGAAAAGTAGCATTACAATAACTATGTCATAACTATGTGGGTGAAAACCACTAAATCTTCCTAAAGTGAGAGGCCTTTCCAAGAGATTTGACTAAAATATTTTTTCAACTTATTATTATTTAAAGATAGTCACAATTCTATTTAAATGAGATAAAGATAATCTAATAAAATTCTCTCAGATATTATTTGTTCCATTATGCTAATATTCATTCATATATTTCTCTCTTAATGGGGTTGGGGGAGTTGAGTCCCAAATTAAAAGAAAAGAGGCCAAGTGGCAACCACCACAACATGGGTGGTTCAAACTTAACTTAAACGAGGCCTCTAGAGGGAATCTAGGAACTTCTAGTGCTAGATGCATAATTCAAGATTGGGTTTGGATGGTGATATAAAGAGCTTCAAGAATATTTCCTAAGGAAACAAATAATGAAGTTGAACTGCAAACACTTGTAATGGGCTTGCAATTATCCCTAAATTAAAAATATCCAAGGTTGAAATTGAGGGAGATTCCTCATTAGTAATAAATGTGTTAAGAAAAAAGTATTTGTAAGGGTGGAAACTTAGAGCTCTATTAGACATAACCCTTGAAATACTATCAAAGCTTGACAACTATCATGCCAAATACACTTACCATGAAGCCAACTCAAAAGTCGATGGCCTTGCCAACATGGCAATTGATGTCATTGAGCAAACGGATAGCATGTCAACTCAACATGATTTGGATAATCAATCCCTGCAAGTTGATAAAACAAGGTGCTCAAAGTAATCATTCACAAAATCCGATAAAATAAATGAGTAATTTGTCAATGGACGGGCTCATGAGCCCTCCACTCATTGGCATTTAATTTTGGCTTCTATAACGTGTGTGATGGAAGGGGATGTGTTAATAGCCCAAAAGTTTGTGCATTTCCTTACAAGTTTTAGAGGTTAAAATTTCAAGAGGCAAGAACTGACACTCTCGCTTGGTTGACATGCTTTCTCAAATAGATGGCCTTCTTAGGAGAGATAACAAAGAAAATGCTTAAATGTATCTTCACAACCCACCATGGGGTAATCCTTTTTTATTGTCAAGTGGGTGCTAGGAAATGAAATCTTGGTGACAAACCACAAGCACAGAGTAAATACCAACATCTCCTCGATGTTCTTGGCTTTTCTTTTGGATATTAGGAAACTTGTGGAGATGACTAAAGCATTATCCAAGGGTCTTATCAAAAAGTGATTTCTAGGTGACTTGGATGTGGTTCTAGAGGTGGTTGATTTGGGTGGTAGTATCCCTCTCCCTTCGGAATTCCTCAAGCCGAAGGAACAAGGGGTTGTGGTGGAAAGATTCCTTCTTTTGTTCTCCTCCAAACAAACTAATTTTGATTGCCACCACCTAAATGCAATGAAGGGCTCTACTTTTTTGAAGATATTGAGACTTGATGCCATGGGATCGAATGGCTATTGGAATTTATCAACGAGGAGCAATTGGGTTGAAATAATAACACCTAAGGGTAGGTAACATTATGTGATCAAAATTTGCAGAGACAGCAATAGCCTATCATGGCCTTTTATTGGCTAGAGAAGCAGGGGTTACAAAACTTTGGTTAGAAGGGGACTCTCTTAACATCATAAATTGTCTTCTAAAGATTAATCCATCATCGTGGTCTATAGCCCATATGATTAATGATGTTATTTTTATCATTAATTCTTTTGTTGAGGTGAGAATTACTCACGTTTTCTGGGAGGCTAACTCGTTTGCTGATGGGTTAGCTAATTTAGGAGTGATAGCTCGTAATTATTGGAATACTTATGATTTATTGCCACTTAATCTTCAGAATATCTCTAATTATGACCAGTTGTCATGTCAAGGAAGCGATTAAGAGGGGTGAAAGGTTATTTTATTTCTTCCTCAACTAGTTTTTGCACGTTGAGTTCAGTGCCTGCTCGTATAATTATTGTTTTTAAGATGATTTTGAGATCATGGGTTGGGAGTTGAGGTATGGAAATACTTGGTTTGTTAGGCTCACACGAATTGTGGGTATTTTTTGCATTGTTTGGTGGTTTGTTTACTTAACCATGTCTATGCAAAAGAACAAAGAGAAGATTGCGAGTAGTTGTTGCTTTCCACCATGGGAGGAGCTCGTTGCAGAGTGGAATCGAGCTCTTGTGATGAATTTTGTGGTAATAAGCCCGTCTAGGAGCACTTGGAGAAGGGTGAAGTTTTCCCTTATTTGTTGAAGCTCCACAGTTCTAACCCAAAGGTGATGGAGGCTTTTGTAAGTGGTTGGAACAACAGGGTTTTGTGCTATCAAGGTGTGGAATTCAACATAACCGAGGATTTCATTGTTGAGGTTGGTCTTCCTTCAAAGGGCAAGAAATTTTATAGAGACCAAGCAGCGGCCAAGACGGCCTTAGCTAATTTCTTTAAAGGCTTGGAGAAGCAGAAGCTTAGGTTCATTGGCAGTGATGGGTATGCTTGTAAATCCATCAAGCTGCTTTGGAGGGACATTGTTCTGGCAATTATGCAATTCTTCACTCTAGAAGGTAGGTACTCAGTTATCTATAGCTATCATTTCATGTTATTAAATCACTTCCGCCACAACTCTCAGGTTTCATTTGCTTTTTACCTCCTTGTTTCAATGGAAACCAGTCTAGAGGATCATAGGAAAAACCCTAGGAAGGCTATTTTGCATGAAGGCCTTATGAGTCTTATATTTGATCACATTAAGTTGAAGGTGTTACCGGCTACCCCTAAGCTCCCTACTTGTAAAAAGGGTGGCAAAAACAATGGGTATGATACTGGAGAGTCGGCAGATGAGTGGGAAAGGGACTCTGAGGAAGAAGACTTTGTTTATGAAAAACCTTCGGAGGATGACGATGAGTTTGTTGAGGAATTTGAGGACTCAAAATCATGGTCTAAGGGTTATGAAATAGATTCTGAAATGAGGGTCATTGTTCCTTCAGTGAGAAAGAATGTCAAGGGGAAGAAAAGATGCCCCAAGAAAGCGAAGCGTGCTGTCAAGCAGGGTGTGAATGATTTAAGAGGGTTGGAGGATTCCCCTGTTCCTGATGGGAAAGAGGTTTCAGGTGATGGTATTTGTTAGAATCCAAGATCAGACATGCAAACCAGAAAATACCTTCCACAAGAGAAAAACAGAACAAGCAAGAGCAATTTGCATGAAGATGTGCAAATGATTAATATTCAAAAATTGAGAAATTACAAGAGATGAATTGCTTTATAAAAGCAATATATGCATAACCCTAAAAGGAAACCCTAGTGTGCACACTTAATAATTAATAAATAATTAATTATTAATGTGCCTAAGTTTAGCCTAAGTAACTAAAGTGATAAGTGACTTAATTAATTAATCAATATGATTAGATTCATTAAGTGAAATAACTTATTACTTTAACACCCCCCCTTAAGATGAACTTATGAAGTAGTTAAAACACTAAAGAAAAGATGCATAAAAGCAAAGATGGGCCCCGACAACAAGGCCTAATCAAGTACCCATGTACAAATGCAATGAATGAGAAAGAGGAGAAAACTCAATGGGACAAAACCCTCCCTCAATGAGATGACCTGCTGCAAAGAAGCACTGGAAGAACAATGGTGGAGTAACACTGGAATCCTAAATCTGGCAAGCAAGGAAAGATACCTCTGTTTACAAGATACCATATGAGAGTCACTAAGGACTCAGATGGAATCATGATAATGCAACAATAGAACCGTTGCCATGGAACACTAGAAATCTCACAAACTAGAACCCTAGAATCTATGAAGCAACAGTATATATATAAATGATGCCCCCCATAAGAGGGAATGATATGATGAAAGAATCTTGAAGCTTTGTGTATCTCAATGTTGATGCTAAACTGTAACTAAAACTAATCCATAGGAGCAAGTACCATAAAGATTTTGGAACATTAACCATAAAATGAATGGCCATCAAACTGAGATGTGACCCGATGTGAATCTGATGTGATTCAGGATCATTAACCATAGGCTCTCAATCTGAGATGTGAACCGATGCGAACCAAAAATGTGTCAAGCTATGAGCAAGATGTGGCCAAAAGAAACTACATAATCCAGATACAACTCATACAAGTTGTCTTCAATATGAAGATGAGATCAAAGTGCACACAATGCAACTACACTCTAATCAGATTATTATGCAAGAAACACCCCTGATGGAACTTTATACAAGTTCATTTATTACAATAACCCATGATTGTAAAAAGAGATAAAGAAAATGCAAACCTAGTGCATGAAAACAAGAAATAGTGCATGCACAAACCAATGTTCACATCTCCCTCCATGATAAAAATTGATCTTAGATCTGTGTAGAGGACTGAATCTGAAAAAATGGCTAACACCAATGTGAAGTGCTCGAAACTAGCTTTCCATCAATATTTCATTTGCCAAAAACGAACATCATGGCCAAAAGTTATGAATTTCTCAAAAAAAGTTGAATTTAGCTTACAGGAAACGGATTTTCTAGCATAAAAAAAGCTTACTTCTAATTTGATTTCTGCAAAATCTACTCATTGTTTGTAGACAATAACAAAAACCCATAAATATTTTGATGCTAAGAACAAAACCCAGAAATCGTTTTTTGATCCAACAAGCAAAAGATTAAAAAAATATTTTTTTAACCTTCAGTCAGTAGAAAAAATGACGCACACCACTTTTTGTACAACAATTCTCCAGATTTGTGCAAAATATGCAAAACCTAAAAGATACCCAGTTGAGATTTCAACCCTGGGTACAAAACCCAGAAATCGTTTTTCCTACAACTAAGTGGAAGTTGGAATTCTAAAGCAAAAATGAAAAACGGTTCCAATAAAAACAGCTTGCATCAAACCCTTAATAAAATTTTGGCAAAATAAAAGCCAATCGTGACTTTTTTCAGCACTCTGAATCCAATGGAGATGCCCAATCTGATCCAAAACGCCCCAGAAATAAGCTCAAGGTATGAAACTCTCGAGGAACCCCAAACATGCTCTGCAATGAATTTCTCCAAAAAACTAAGGGGCTACAAATCAAGGCTCTAATACCATGTTAGAATCCAAGATCAGACATGCAAACCAGAAAATACCTTCCACAAGAGAAAAACATAACAAGCAAGAGCAATTTGCATGAAGATGTGCAAATGATTAATATTCAAAAATTGAGAAATTACAAGAGATGAATTGCTTTATAAAAGCAATATATGCATAACCCTAAAAGGAAACCCTAGTGTACACACTTAATAATTAATAATTAATTAATTATTAATGTACCTAAGTTTAGCTTAAGTAATTAAAGTGATAAGTGACTTAATTAATTAGCCAATATGATTAGATTAATTAAGTGAAATAACTTATTACTCTAACAGTATTTCCGGTGTAGGAGATGCTTCAAAACCGGACACGCTGCTGCACATTGTGGTTTTGAAAAAAATACTAAGACTATCTACTTGGTGGAAAGGGGCTTCTCAACAACATTATACTGTTGAGAAGATTGTTGATCAAAATAAGAGTTTTTCTGAGGTGGTTGCATCGGAACCACCGGACCTTGGAACCCCCCCTCCGGTCGTCTCTTCTGGTGAGGTTGTTAAGACAACCCCTATTGCACCTTTGGCTGCCCCTCCGGATGATAGTGCCTTGGCTGGTCATCCCGGCAGCTTCTCTGATAAGTCTCAATCTTCACAAAGTAGTCATGAGGACAATACTAAGTGCTTGGTTGCTGGCTTTCCTCATGAAAATATAAAGATGGGGTGGCTTAGTATGGCTTCGCAGGTGGAAGGATGGATTACTGTCAAGGGTAAAAAAGATAAATCTTTACGGCCTTCTTTCGATATGACTCTTCGCTCCCACAAGAAAAGTGCTAATTGTAATTCTTGATGGTTCTTGTTTGGGTGCTGGTCTTTTGGTGGCTGCAGGCTGTCCTTTCTGCAGCCTGGCTTTTCTTGTTGTAAAGGGTTACGGATCCCTTCAAAATCTGTTTTTTCCTATTATCAAAAACAGTATTTGGGGTTACGAGCAATTGATGGCAGATATTAGGTAGGAGAATAAGGGTTTTGTGAATTCCAAGGTGGTTGGTCCTAGCCAAGATGAATTCTAGACTCCTGTTGGTGTTGAGAAGGTAAAGCAAAGTGATGTTAAGGCGGAGCGGCTTGAAATTCTAGCTAATTTGGTGGACATTCCTGATAAGCATCGAGTGAAAGTGGAGGTAATTGAAGTTGAGGACTCCCCTATAGAGGAGGATTTGGAGGGTGAAGAGGGGGTTCGAGAGGAACTACTTGAGAACATTGATTTTCCTGCTGCTCAACCGATCAATTGGGAGGAGATTAATATGGACCTGTTTTGTAGAATGGCGGAGGACGACACTCGTAACTTGCTCTCTCTTGTGAAGTGGCTTTTCTCGAAAGTGAAGGAACTTAATTCCAAGCTCAAAAATTGGCAAGATGTATGTGTGGCGTTAGTGAACTGTAGCCAAAAGGAATGGTCAGTTAAAGGTAAGGTCAAGACTAGGAATGTTATTCTTGATAGATTAGTTGTAGACGCAGATAGACTTGGTAAAAGTCATGAGGAAAGGTTAACCTCCCTGGAAATTGTTGTTCAAAGGATCAATGAGGAGCGGATGTGAGTATGGAGGAAAGAATTAGCAAAATTCGGTTGAAGCATTCACAACCGTTAGATTATTTTCACCGCAGAATTCTCATTTTTTTTACTGGTCACATTCGCATTCACCGGTGAAGGGCATGATTCATTAAAAGTTGTGCGTTGAGTGTTTTATTCGAGAAAAGATAAATCAGGTCTTTTACGGCTTTCATATGACTGCTACCCATTCGACACGTTTCCTCAAGTCTTTTCATATGACAGCTGCGGATATTTTGTCAACATATTTATTTGTTGAAATCTCACCCATCAACTAGTCCTTCACGATTGTCACCACACTTTTTCCCTCCATTTTTTATTTTTTTGTCGTCATCGGTTTCATTTCGTAATATTTTGCCTATCAAACTCTCCCCTTTTTTTAATCCTCCACCACACCACAATATTTATTGCATGCAGGTGCAGGATATTATTTAATTTTTAAATTCCTAAATGGAGTCCCTATTTCCCAAGACTCCCATGAATTGTTTAATTTGAATGTATGCAATTAGAAAAGTTAAAAAAAAAAATTACCAAGTAATTGATAGTTTAATTTTTAATATTTTTGTAATTTTAAAAAAACTTATTTGTAATTTATTTTTTCTATTAGAAATATGTTAATAGTGAAAAGTAAAATTACTTTTTTATATTTATATTTTATATTGAATGGTTTTAGTTAAGACTTTTTTTTTTAAATAGTATTTTTTTTATTTATTGGTTATGAATTGACTTTTTACCTTTCACTTTATTTTTAACTTTGATTTTACTTGTAAATATTTTATTTGAAGTATGATTTTAATTTTTTTAATTTAATTTATTTAAAAATTTATGCTCAACTTTATACTAATTTATTTGTTTTTTTTTTGCTCAATAATAGAGTTAATTTTATTAATAAATAAAAACAGATTACATAGCAATTCTCACTACAGCTTTAATTCAAAAACCCTTTTCCAGCACCACTAAGCTCATCTATAAGAGCCCCTAACCCTGCCAACTCTCCACAATAGAATCAACTCCATCAGTTACAAACAATGTATCACAACAACATAGACAGAAGCTCCACAAGCAACCCTAAAAAACAAGCCTAAAACCAACAATCCCTAAAAGAGACCTATTAACAAGTCAGGAGTTTGGAGCACTATTTGGTCTTCCCTTCGCTTGAGACCGAAGGACCATTGCAAAAGTTTCCTTCCTTACTTTCTTTGCTTTCTTCCCCCTAACAGTTTGTCAACCATCCTCCACCCTTGCAGCCTCCTACCATTTCAATGGTTTGTCAAGGGGACCCTTCAAAACTCCATTCAAACTTCCACTTGTTTGCTAACTTTGTTCATCAGCTTTTTGTTTCCCAATTTCTTTCTCTTGCAACCTCACCACACCTCTTTTCTTCCAACATTCGGATGTTGCTACCCAAATTTTGGAATTCAACTCCTTTTCACCTCAATTGAGGACAGCATTATCTATGTTCACATTTGGACTCCCTTCCTATGTCAGGACAACTCTAGTATGTTGTTGATCCTCCCTTCTAACATCTTCCACCAACGCCTTCCCTTCTTGACCCCCATCTTCCCTACCTTTCTCTTCAAAGCTCACTTGTTTCTCTTCCTTTTTCTCCACTGTATAGTGTTGGGGAGCAACATCTTTCCACCAAGAAGCAGATTTAGTTGTTTTGTGTTTGGCACATTGAACAGCGAAATGCCCAGTTTTATAGCAAACTCTGCACCTAAAGGGTACCCCTTCATAATCCAGGGGTTGCACCCAATAGCCTTTCGAAGTTTTTATTCGTATCTCTTCTGAAAGCTCCCTAGACACATCCATTTCCACCAAAATCCGGGCAAAAGTCAAATGCAGAAGATTTGAGGACCCTTCATCCACCATTAAAAAGCTTCCTAAAGAGTTCCCTACAACCTCCAAGCATGAATGAAACCAAAACTGTAAGGGAAAGTTAGGAAGTCTCACCCAGATAGGAACCCTCTCAAACACTTCAATGGTTGGGTTGAAAGCCGGATGTCATGGCTTTAACATCAATGTATATTTTTCTTCCCAATCCTAGTGATAGTCACAAAGGATCTTATTTCTATCCTCTTCCTTTTCAAAAACAACAATGAATTAACCTTTAGCCATGGGATAGATTTAAACATACCCTTCCAAAACATGCTTCCAATGGTTATAAATCCACTAGTGGAGATCAGTCAAGCTTGGCCAAAAACCCCTGAATCTCCCAATCAAGCCCAACCCAGAGAAAACTTTTTCATTAAAAGTCACTTCTTGATCAAGCTCGCCATCTAGCTCCACTGTGATTGTTCTAGATGACGGAGGTAAGACAGAATCCCCTCCTCCCCTTCCTGACGAAACTTTGGTTGAGAACCTCAATGTCTGAAAGGGTCCTGATTGGTTCCCCCCAGTCTGAGCTGCTTTGGACCCCTTAACAAATCCATCGCCTCCTATTACGAGAGCACCAGGATGCCCTCTCCTCTAACTTTGTTCTGCAAATCGGTCACCCCCATCCAAATCAAAGTCATCTCCGCTATGGCTTGATCACACTTGACACTTTTGATGAATATCATGGGACTTGATATCATTTGAAGATCATTGTGATCCTTAAGAGATAATCATGGTGGATAATTATATATCCGTGGATATGCCATGAATTATGGTAGACATCATGTGACTTGATGTCAGTGCACATACCATAATGAAGATGTGTTATGAAGAATGTCATGTGACTTGACAATATTGAGAAAACATATCATATCTTCGATATCACGTGTGAAGGTGATATCTCCACTTATTTGATTTGAAATATCTTCCCTAGCTAAGAGGGAGTGTTAATGGGATGTAGCTTCTGTCAGATATAAATGATGATTGCTAAATAGCATCATCATTTGTATGTGAACGAATTTAATCCTTAAACATATTTCTGGAAAATAAGTAAAATCGAATCTATATGCATGCATAAATTCGATATAATAAAATGATGTTCAAATTCTGCATTGAATAAACTCATAAAACCATATCTGCCATGTATGAGGGCTTATATATATTAAACTTGTTAAACCGAGTGTTAGTCGGTTGACTTTGAGACCCGCGCGCCCAAAGGGACATGTCCCATGAGCGGACGTGTCTCCACTTGTGGAGACACGTCCTCTCATGAGACGCATCCCTTAGAGGTGAGTCTCCAAAAGGTATTTATCATTGTTCCTTCATTGATATGCAGTCATCGAAATCATTAATGTTCTGCAATCAGCACATTCTGCACCAGTAAAATAAAATCTGTCTTAGAATACAAAGTAGAATTCTTACACTTAGAATTTCCTTAGTTTTAGGCTCCTTGTCTGATCAGATTTGGTTACAATTACATGGTATCAGAGCCACGTTGTGTGAATCCAAATCAAATCTAGATATCAGATTGCTCTAGAAAATTCGTATTTAAAAAAAAAAAAAATCGAATTCACATCACAGTCTTCATAATGTCAAGTGTGATCAGATTTGAAGATCGTCTTGCAGGAGCAGACAACTTCACATCATGGAAATTTAGAATCATGATGATCCTTAAAGAGAATAAATTAGACTCACTTGTGAGAGAAAATAAAAAAGAACCAGAGGCTGATTCTGAGAAAACTCAATGGATTGAAAACAATGAAAAAGCCATGAAAATCTTAGTAGATGCAGTTAGGGATCATATAGTGCCCATCCTAGCAAAACATGAAACTGCATATCATATGTTCAAATCTCTTGAGAGTACCTATGAGATCAACAACACCAGTAGGACTCTTGCATTAAAGAGGCAAATCAACAATGCTCAAATAAACAAAGGAGAGTCCATTAATGCATACTTCATGAGGATCATTGAACTAAGGGATCAATTATCCACAATTGGATATCAGATTGATAGCAAAGAGTTAACTCTAATTGCACTAGGAGGCCTACCAAACTCATGGGAGTCATTTGTTCAAGGAATAAGTGCAAGATCTAAACTCCCTAAGTTTGACAGGCTAAGAACTGACTGCCTTCAAGAAGAAACAAGACTCTCCTCAAAAGAAAATAAACAGAAAAACATAGATGAAGACATTCATGTACTCAACACATCATCTAATAAAAAGAATAAGAAAAACTCCTACAAGAAAGGATCTTTTAAAAGAAAGAGAAATTCCAATGGAAAGGGATCTTCTAAGAAGAAAGACATATCTCAAGTGCAATGCTTTAGATGTGATCAATATGGGCACTATGCAATGAAGTGCCCTGACAGATCAAAACAACAAGCATCATTTGCTAAAGTAGGAAACCCAAATTCAGACCATGATTCTGAGAAATTTGTATTCTATTCAGCCTTAACAAGTCAAGTATCTAACAATATCAACAATTGGGTGATTGATAGTGGCTCTTCAAGGCACATCACAGGGTTTAGAGAACACTTAGACACTATGACTGAAGAATCTAATGAAGAAGTAACAATTGGTGATGATTCTGCACATCAAGTAAAAGGGATTGGAACTTGCTCCATCACATTGAAATCTGGTCTCTCCCTTCAACTCACTGGAGTTTTATTCGTACCTGGTATAAAGAGGAATCTAATATCCATCTCTGCTCTTGAAGACAATGGATATAGGGTTACATTTATGGATGGGAAAGTTCTGGCATGGCCTAAGAACTCAACTATAAAGAAAGCTCTAACCATAGGTGTAAGACAAGGTTATCTTTATAAACTATGCACTGAAGTCAAGCAAGCCCTTACTCTTGATACTTCTGATTCAAATGAAATTTGGCATAGAAGATTAGGACACCTTCATTTCCGTGCCCTACCTTCCGTAGAAAAACTTGTAACAGGATTACCTAAGTTAAAACCTATTCATGAAGGAACTTGTAAAGGTTGTGCCCTAGGTAAGAATTCAAAGGGATCTTTTCACACTAGCTTGAGCAAAACCCAAAATGTATTAGAATTGGTGCACTCTGATTTATGTGGACCCATGTCTATACCCTCCAAGGCAGGCTTCCTATACTATGTCATATTTGTAGATGACTTCTCTAGGAAGACTTGGATTTACTTTCTTAAGTGTAAAGAGTCAATAGAAATCCTTAAAAGGTTCAAGGAGTTCAAAGCTCTTACTGAAAACTTCTCTGGGAAGAAAATAAAAATCTTAAGGACAGACAATGGGAAAGAATATACCTCTGAAATCTTTAAGGAATTTTGCATGAATGTTGGGATTAAGAGGGAGTTTACAATAGCCTACAACCCTCAACAAAATGGGGTTGCTGAAAGGAAAAATAGAACCATTGTAGAAGCTGCAAAAGCAATGTTGCTTGACCAGAACATTGAAACCTCTTTCTGGGCAGAAGCCTCTAGGACTATTGTCTATATTCAAAATAGATGTCCTCATTTTCATCTTGATAACAAAACTCCTGAAGAAGCCTTTACTGGCATAAAACCTGACATTAGTCATTTTAGGATCTTTGGTTGCCCAGTCTATATTCATGTGCCCAAAGAGAAGAGATTCAAACTAGAACCTTCCGGAAAGAAAGGGATATTTATGGGATATAGTGAAACCTCCAAAGCTTATAGGATTTTCATACCCGAGCAGGAACAAATTGAATTGAGTAGAGATGCCATCTTTGAAGAAGACATTGCATTCAAAAGGGCAAGAAATTCAAATGAGATAGAAACTTATTCACCTAGAATCTTATACAAGGGTTCTACCCATGAGACTAAGAGGGAGCATCCTGAGGAAGTGCCACATGAAATTCCTTCTACTTCAGATGAGAATACAAATGTCAATGACAGAAAGAGGCCACTTTGGGCTAGAAAGATGATCAAAGAAGTTGAGGATCATGCAGCACCCAAAGGAACATTCAGGGAAAGTAAAAGACCCAGAAGGTTCTCTAGCTATGTTGCTCTAATGAATAACATCATAAATTCAGAACCCTCCAGTGTCTCAAAAGCCTTCAGACATCAAGTATGGAAGGATGCAATGACAGAAGAGTATCAGTCCATTCTAAAAAATGATGTATGGGATATAGTGCCTAGACCAAAAGGGAAATTTGTTGTCTCTTCTAAATGGCTCTTCAAAATCAAACATGTTGCTGATGGAAGTATAGAAAAATACAAGGCACGTTTTGTGGCAAGAGGTTTCTCACAGAAGGAAGGCATTGATTATGAAGAAACATTTGCACCTGTTGCCCGTTACACATCTATGAGAGTTGTGATAGCCATTGCAGCAGCTAAAGGCTGGAAGATTCACCAAATGGATGTAAAAACTACCTTCCTAAATGGAACCATTGAAGAGGAAGTCTATCTAGAATAGCCCGAAGGTTTTGTGATACATAAACCTGACTCACATGTATGCAGACTAAAGAAAGCACTGTATGGACTTAAACAGGCTCCCAGGGCTTGGTATGAAAGAATTGACAGCTACCTCTTGGGACTGGGATTCTCCAAGAATGATGCAGACCCTAATCTTTACTTTAAGGTAATTAAAGGTGATATGTTGATAATTATTTTATATGTTGATGACCTACTGATAACAGGAGAAGATCATCTCATTGCTCAAGGAAAGAAGGATCTAACTTCAGAATTTGACATGAAAGACTTGGGCATTTTACACTACTTTCTAGGTTTGGAAGTCTGGCAGAAACCAGATGGCATCATACTAAACCAAGGAAAGTATACCATTGATATTCTGAAGAGATTTGGAATGTTGGATTGTAGACCCATGTCTACACCTATGGAAACCAATCTTCACAAACTCAAAGAAGTAGCTGCAAAGTCCAAGTGTGCAGATTCAACCCTATATAGACAAATGATTGGATCATTGATGTACCTGGTTAACACCAGACCTGATATTTGCTATGCAGTGAATGCTCTAAGCCAGTTCATGTGTGAGCCAAAGGAAATTCACCTTATGGCTGTGAAACATATTATGAGATATCTTCAAGGCACTATTGGATATGGTCTTCTTTACAAAAATAATCAACTAGATCTACATGGATTCTCTGATTCAGACTGGGCCGGAAGTGTAACCGATCGGAAAAGCACATCAGGATGTTGCTTCAGTTTGGGATCGGCTATGATCTCTTGGATCTGCAGAAAATAGTCTTCAGTTGCACAGAGCTCAACAGAAGTTGAATACATCGAAGCCTCTATGGGAGCAAGAGAAGCAGTTTGGCTTCGTAAATTGCTTGTGGGACTCTTTGGTGAGCCCTTGAATCCTACGATTATTCATTGTGATAATTAGAGTTGCATCAAACTCTCTGTAAATCCTATCTTCCATGATAGATCTAAGCACATTGAGATCCCCTATCATTATGTAAGAGATATGGTAGAAAGGAAAGTAATCCAGTTGGAGTATGTTAGTACAAATGATCAAACTGCAGACATTCTCACCAAGCCTCTCTCTCGAATCAAGGTAGAGCACTTCAGGAAGAAACTTGGTATGGTTGAAATGTAATTTGATATTTATGTCTGAAATTCAAATTGTTTATAAGTTGTACTAATATATAAAGATGTTTAATGTGTAAACTCTTTTGTCATGTGTGTGACTCCATGACCTTATGGGCCTTCTCCCCTATGTACATTATTGAAAGGTGACGATCTTTCTAATAATGAACACTTGTATTTGTCATTGTAAAGTGACGACTCTACAATGATGAGTTGAACTATCATGATAGATATCATGTGTCTTGATATCTGTGGACATGTCATGATAGTATCTCTTGGACACTTTTGATGAATATCATGGGACTTGATATCATTTGAAGATCATTGTGATCCTTAAGAGATAATCATGGTGGATAATTATATATCCGTGGATATGCCATGAATTATGGTAGACATCATGTGACTTGATGTCAGTGCACATACCATAATGAAGATGTGTTATGAAGAATGTCATGTGACTTGACAATATTGAGAAAACATATCATATCTTCGATATCACGTGTGAAGGTGATATCTCCACTTATTTGATTTGAAATATCTTCCCTAGCTAAGAGGGAGTGTTAATGGGATGTAGCTTCTGTCAGATATAAATGATGATTGCTAAATAGCATCATCATCATTTGTATGTGATCGAATTTAATCCTTAAACATATTTCTAGAAAATAAGTAAAATCGAATATATATGCATGCATAAATTCGATATAATAAAATGATGTTCAAATTATGCATTGAATAAACTCATATAACCATATCCGCCATGTATGAGGGCTTATATATATTAAACTTGTTAAACCAAGTGTTAGTTGACTTTGAGACCCGCGCGCCCAAAGGGACACGTCCCATGAGTGGACGCGTCTCCACTTGTGGAGACACGTCCTCTCATGAGACGCATCCCTTAGAGGTGAGTCTCCAAAAGGTATTTATCATTGTTCCTTCATTGATATGCAATCATCGAAATCATTTATGTTTTGCAATCACCACATTCTGCACCAGTAAAATAAAATGTCTTAGAATACAAAGTAGAATTCTTACACTTAGAATTTCCTTAGTTTTAGGCTCCTTGTCTGATCAGATTTGGTTACAATTACACAAGGGTTTGACAATTGCAACAGCTGATTTATTGTTGCAACCATATTCTTCTTGGTGAACTACAGTTGATGTATTGTGGTTTTCCATTTGGAGGAAGAGATTACATATCAGCTTATTGAAGCATCTTGGTACGAATTGGAGGATTGCATCGCATTTCTCATCAATTGCTGGTCATAATCAGACTTATTTTCATGTTGGTCAATCTACATAGAGAAGGAGGACGATTCTATTCATATCTCACTTTAGAAAGATTGAATGGTTGTGGGTATTGAAGTAATCTATTCCTTGTACCTTGGCAATCCTTCCTAGGGTCTCTTTGTTGGCTTAGACAGGGAAGATTATTTTTGGTTGATGGTTTTTCATGGCTTCCATCAGCAGGGGCAATTCTCAAATTTTAATTCATTGAGGCCAATATATGCATCAATTCTTCTTGGTCATTGGAGCGCTCCATTTTGGGAGTAGTGGTGTTGGTGTGAGTCGATTGGGAGTTTGATTGATGCCACAACTATTAATTTCTAAAGCATACAGGTCTAAAACAAGGGCGGCACCTGCAAGGGTCATTGCACCTTGTTTGGAGTTCAATATTCAAGTCAAGAGGGTTGCATTCTCATCATCGATATCGAAGACATCTTATACCAGGTTCCTCTTGTATTTTGAAGTAGTTTTGCATTATTATTTCCGTCATCTAGTCTTGCTATTGTAGGTGTTCATTTATATCAGATTTGGCATTGTAATAGAACATCTATTGTAAGCCAAGAGTCTTGGCTATTCATGTCAGCATTGTAATTGAGATTGCATTCAATAAAGGAGGGATAAGTTGCATGCCAATTGTTTGATGTAATGCTTATATTGATTGAGCTCTAGATTATCATATGAGTATGCATGCCAAGTGTTTGTAAAAATGTTACTTGGTTCTAGGTGCACATTCTTCATATAGAGTTGATGTATTTGCTTCCAAAAAGTCAAAAAGAATTGCATTATCACCTTAGATCATTGCTTAGACATTGTAGAGTTAAATTGCAAGCATTTATACTTCATTGGAAATCATTCCAAGCAAGCAAACAAACTGAAAAGACTGAAGCGGCAAGTTTAGAGGTTGTATGAGAAGTGTTTGACAATATTCCTTGGGGCCTTAATCAGCAAATTAAGGGTTGATATTGAAAGGAATATTACGGTGGTTTCAAAAGTGTGAACATTGCCATTTTGGTCTATCCTTCTCCTTTAGGTGAAAAACCCTAGAAGTGTTAGAGGGCCATAGCAACCAAGATCTTTGTTTCACATTTTTAGTGAACTTGACGATATTCCTCGAAGGAAAAATCACATCAAAAGTAGCAAAGAATATTACAGCTTTCTGGGTGTTGCATATTTGAACACTCCTCATTAAGGTGCCCCATGCTATATATTTACATGAATTTTCTGGAGAAAACTGATTTATTAGACCAAATCGCCCAGTTAAGGAGGTTCGCCCAGTTTGGTGTTACTGTTGGTTTTGACCTGTTGATGTATAGGTCATATGTATATGTCATAATCTGCACTTTAAAGGGTTGTAGGGGAGTTGTTGGCTGCGAGTTTGCAGGGGTTTTGTGGGCTTTCTTGTTGGAGTTAATATACACCAACCTAGAGAAGTTATCAGTTATGAAAGTCTTATTTCCAAATCTGAAAACAATCATTTCTAAGTCTGTTATGCATTTGAAAAGGTCTGATTTTGTATGTTAAAACTATAGCTTTTGATATAATGTTCAATGAAAAGTATTTTTGAAGTTATTACTATTTGCAAGTCAGTCACTTAGTTTACTTGCATGCTTTATGTTATCATTATCATGAATGCAAAGAAACTTGAATGGCATTTGAAAGCAAACAAACAACATCAAAACATTCACGAACAACAAACAAGAAAAAAAACAGGGGCAACCATTACAATGGCATCAAAGCACATTTCATCCTGCCAACCAGTGGGTAAACTTATTCTATGAGCATTAGTGATAGAGAAAGGAGATATCAGGAAAGAGTTAAGAAGAAGGAAGAAGGTTGTTGGGAACATTGGGCTTCATCTGAAGAGGAACAGCAATCAGAACCTTATTCAGTTGAGTCATCCAGTTCAAAAAATATGGGTGATAGGGGAGAAAAAGCTGAAAGACAAGAGACTCCACCTGATAGGATGATGTTACTCCTAGATGCTTTGGTTAGAGGGCAAGGGAGAACAGCCCAACAACTTGACCAGTTGATACAGAGAATCGATCGTTTGGGACAAGGTAATGAAGTAGAGCAGCAAAGAGCGGTTAATCAGCAGAATGAGGGAGCAATGGCAAGGCCCCAAATGCCCATTTTTCCTCCCAGAGTTGAGGCTCCACCTAATCCGAAGCTTACTTTGGTTGAACAACAAGAACAATTTAGATAAGATTGGTTAGATGCAGGGCCTGGGTTTCAATAGTATATATCACGTAGGGAGTACATGGATCTTAGGATGAAGCATACACCCACCAAGGGTAAAAGGGATCAAAATAATGATCTATGTAGGAAGGTTGGGAAGCTTAATCTTCCATATTTTGATGGTTCAAGAAAGATGGCAACAAAAACTTGGGTCCAAAAGTTAGACACTTGCTTCACACTTAACCCCATGTCGTAGTTGGAATCCATACAATATGCCTTTATTCATCTAGATGGTATTGCACATGAGTGGTGGTACAATGGGATGGCTACCTTAGGACGTGCTCAGTTAACCTCATATGCTGAGTTTACAGAAAGATTAATAAAGAGGTTTGGATCCAAAACTACAGTTCAAGGAACTATAACAGCTAAAACAATGGGGAACAGTTGATGCTTATGTTGCAGATTTTTAGAAATTATCGGTGTTAGTGACTGACTTATTAGAGAGAAAGCTAATAGTACTCTTTATTGATGGTCTATTTGATCCTCTTAGGGGTTGGATTAAGGATTTCAACCCACCTACTCTTCAAGAAGCTATCAAGAAAGCAAGGGACATGAAGTCATCCACTTTCAAGAACAAATTCCAGACTAAACGGTTGTTGTCCAAGAAAGACAAGGGCAAAAAACATATTACAAGGGAGCACAAACAACCTAAGAAACAATACACTAAGATTGACAATGAGACCTTAAATGAACTTAGGAGGAAGGGATTATGTTTCACATGCAAGGAGCCTGCAACCAAAGGACATAAATGTTCAGCTAAGCGGAAAGCACTCTTAATAGAGTACCAATCTAGTGAAGAAAGTGCATTACAAAAATTAGACCAGCAATCTGATTTTGAAGAAAGTGAGGATGAAAAGGCACTAGAAGAGGGGGAAAAGGAGGAGGACAAAGATGGGAAGCTAGCACAACTCCATAGCTTTCAGAAGAACGAGTCTTTTCGTATTAGAGGAGTACTTAAGGGGTAGTGAATGGTGGCATTGATTGATACAGGAGCTACTCATAATTTCATTGATGAGAGCTTGGTTGTTCGTAGAGGCCTTCAAACACAAGAAGTGAGTGGTTTTTGGGTAATGGTAGCAAATGGGTTCACTATCAATTGTACTAAGATGGTCCCTCAGTTGAGTATACAGTTTGGTAACTATGAAGTTAAGGAGGATTTCTATGTGGTTAGTATCGGAGACACTTATGCAAGTATGGGGATGCAATGGCTACGTTCTTTGGGAGAGACCACTCTTAATTTTCATACCATGGAGCTGAAATTCAAATCAGAGGGGAAGAATGTGGTCTTGAGGGGTATGTCAAATGGAGGACCACGTGTGGTGTCTTTCAAACAAATGGAGAGACTTTTTAGACATGATCAAATTGAGTGGGCAGCAAAGTGTGTGATTATGCCTACAATTACTAAAAAGGTTAAAAGGTCTTATCCACCTAATATACAGGAGCTAATTACAAAGAGGAGTAAGGTCTTTGGTAGCATTCCTCCGGGTAGGCCTCCTGATAGAGGCATTGAGCATGTGATAGAGTTAGAGGAGGAAACTAAACCGGTGATTACTACTCCATACAGGCATCTTAAGAGACTTAAGAATGAGATTGAGAAAAACATACAGGAGCTTTTGGAGATGGGATATATTCGACCAAGCAAAAACCAATTTTCTTCTTCGATTGTCTTGGTGAAGAGGAAAGGTGGGACTATGCGTATGTGTGTGGATTACAGAGCACTTAACAAGAAGACAATTAAGAATAGATATCCCATCCCACGCATTGATGAGTTGCATGGAGAAATCTATTTCTCCAAGATAGACCTAAGATCGAGTTACCATCAAATTAGAGTCAGGGAGGAGGATGTGGAGAAGATTGCATTTAGATGTCACTTTAGACATTTTGAGTTTCTTGTCATGCCTTTCGGTTTGCCAAATGCACCAACTACTTTCCATTCATGAATGAATAGGGTGTTCAGCAAACAATTACGTAAGTTTGACCTAAACTTCTTTGATGACATCCTTGGTTTTAGTAGATCATGGGAAGAGCATTTGAGACACTTGGATGAGGTGTTGGGTATCCTTGAGAGTGAAAAGTATTTTAATATACTGGATAAGGGGGACGCCCAAGGAGGCTTATGCAAGGTTAAAAATGTATTTTTAATTAGAAACAAAGGCAAAAAGGGGCAAACTTTTTGGAGGGAAGTTAAATTTCAAATGTTGTTGTTGCCCTAATCCTTCATTGAGCCTATATTATCTCATTTGGAGCCTCATTTGGTTATGTTGAGTTTGGTTGCATAACAGGATGTTGCTGGAATTTCTCCAGGGGTCTGCATTTTGATGTTGAGGACAAAAACCGTCTTCAATCAGGACTAGCTTCGGTAGTGAAAGACCTACCCTAGCTAGTTGGGGTGTGATTCCAATCAGGGGTCACTTCAGAGCTTCATTGTTCGCAGTTTCAGTCAAAAATCATGAAGATATTCGAGTATTTTTTGAGGTTTGGATTTGGGGTTTTGGCTTGTGGAAGCGTGGCTTCATTTTGGTTTGATTTTGGGGTGATTTTGTGGTGGTTTTCAGAGTTTCCTAAGCTTTTCATAATAGGCCCTGAACTGGTATTTTGCTCATAACCTCCTATCAGCTTGTGAATGCTTTTTGGGTGTCGGATATTTGAAGACTCCTCATTAAGGCGCCCCATGCTATATATTTACATGAATTTTCTGATGAAAAACTGATTTATTAGACCAAATCGCCCAGTTAAGGAGGTTCGTCCAGTTTGGTGGTATTGTTGGTTTTGACCTGCTGATGTATAGGTCATAATCTGCACTTTAAAGGGTTGTAGGGGAGCTGTTGGTAGCGAGTTTGCAGGGGTATTGTGGGCCTTCTTGCTGGAGTTAATATATGCCAACCTAGAGAAGTTATCAGCTGTGAAAGTCTTATTTCCAGGTCTGAAAACAATCATTTCTGAGTCTGTTATGCATTTGAAAAGGTCTGATTTTGTATGTTAAAGCTGTAGCTTCTGATATAATGTTCAATGAAAAGTATTTCTGAAGTTATTCCTATTTGCAAGTCAGTCATTTAGTTTACTTCCATGCTTTATGTTATCATTATCATGAATGCAAAAAACTTGAATGGCATTTGAAAGCAAACAAACAACATCAAAACCTTACGAACAGCAAACAAGAAATCAGCAATTTTATAAAAAAAAAATCAGGGCAACCATTACAGCTGCCTACAAACAAATGATTTGTGCAAAGTAGGTCTCTTTGGCTCATAATTATTTTCAACATATGGGAGCAATAAAGTCATGATCGCAAAGATCATCTAAAGATAATCTAAAGCACAAATCATTTTTTTTAATTTAAGAATAATAATAAGAAATACTATGAAAGTCATAAATAATTACATTTATGCATAATAGAGTTGTTCTTTAATCATTTATTAGTTAGAATTGTTTGATAAGAGTGACTAACATGCTCTCAAAGCTTTTCCCATGAAGAAAGTAGTTAAAGGGTGAAAAACCTAACCATGGTGGATTATCCTCCCCTTCTAACAAATGTTCGAAGGAACCTGTATGTTAGATAGCCCCCTTCCCCCGTAGTTGGTAAATGAGAAAAGTATCATTGAAGTAATGACCACTCATACTGACTAAAAACAAAACTACATCTAATCCTCATTTACCCCTCCTCCCCCAGCCAAATAATATAAAAAAACATAAAATCAAATTAAATTAAATTCTGGAAAAGAAAAATCTAATACTAATATTATTCATCACATGAAATAACAAAAATTTACTAAAATTATTCAACAGCACGTGAAATAACAAAACTTGAGCAACGCTTGGGATAGTCTCTGAATGCTTATCCAATTTCAATCACATCAACAAAATAAATGTAGAGAGCATAAAATGGAAACTTCGTTGCTAATATATATTTTCTTTCTTGAATGTAAACCTTTGTCTAGTAGATTTTAGATCATACAAGAATATACTTGAATAATACAAACACTGAATCATTAAAAAAATTTAAGTCAAAGAATTTAAAGGCCATTTTCAAAGAACAGGCTACAACTTTGCACCTTACAGGATGTTCTTTGTTAGGAAGCACAAGATTTCATATTTATAATTTTGAAAACAGGACATACTACAAAAGAATCATCTAGAAATACTTATTGCTTCACAACTTTAAAAAAAAAAAAAAAAAACTTAATTTTTGTTTGCCCTAATTTTGACATTAAAATAACTTGGAAGTGCACTCAAAAGTAGAGAAAATTTACATGAACGTTTATTTCAAGGCTCTTTAAAATCCTCTCTTTGAACCCTCCATGGGCCCCAGTAAAATGATGGCTTCATCATTGGAACAGCCTCCCCTGGATGCTCCTCCCAATATTTTTCCTGTTAATTAAAAAAATAAAGAATGAATAGCAACATATATTAATATTCAAACTTGCAGAACGAATCAAACTATGCTGGAATTTTTAATGCACTTAGATTCCTATCATGTAAAGCTACCAATTGTGCCTTCCTTATGGCTACTTCAGTTGATTGCCATTGCACACTAGGAAACAAATTCTCTTTTAAGCTAACATTGATGTTGCTCTAAGGTGAAATAAAAAACTAATAGTGTTATTCTCAAAGAATTCAGATGTGATTAGTGGCGATCCGCAATCGGTCACATTTTTGCACGAGCACCGAATGGCTCTTCAAACAACAGAGCTTTTGGAAGCATGGATACAAAATATTAAAAATATTTTGATACAGTCCACTGGAGCATAGCTGTTTCAATTTACAATATTTTTATATAATCCACGTAGCATAGCTATTTCAATTTACAATTTATTTATATGATTCATTGTAGCATAGGTGTATCAATTTATAAATTTTCGGGTATAATCCACTGTAGCATTGAAGGATGCTTTAGAGGTCCCCGTGTCATTCCTTGTATTGAGGGTTTCTCCAACAATTTTTCTCAAAGTTTCTAAAGCACCAAAACACTCGAGTTACAACTATCATATGTAACCAGAACCAGCTACTTTATTTTTTAATTTGTCCAACAGATATCCAACTTGGCATTACATACTGGATTTTTTCATATGAGGAGTTCTAGTCCACAATCCTAACATATCCATTCATCCTAATAATGAATCACATGGTTATGATACAAAAAATCCTACACAGTTTTATCTTAAAAAACTTATTTTTTATTACCACAAATAGTTGTAAATGCATCATCTCCTCAATGGCCCCAAAAAAAGCTGATTTGCCTAGGAATGAGATGCCTTCAAATTTTTGAACCTAATCTATCAAGTATTCAGATGCAAACAACCAAATATAAATATTACAAACTAAGAAAATATGAACAAAAAATAGACACAAACATAATCAATCTTATGATGTAGGGCAGAAGCCCTGGTCCACTCTTATCACCAGATTTGGAAAAACAATCTACCTAAAGAGGATGCCATGTTTAGAGCTTTTAACTAAAAACTATCTTTCATAAAACCTATTAAAACTACATGGGTGTAACTAAACTTCCCAAAAGATTGTTCCTACATACTTTAAAATCTCTTGTAGCACATATTATTCTTTCTCGACTTTGATATACCCAATTTGGTGATGGATACAATGCCCATACTCTTAAAATAATAAAATCCACAAACAAGAAAATCGACTGTGAAATGTAATAAAGGCCACAACTTTCATGAGAATAAAAGAGGAAAAGCAAACAGAAAAGTTACTGTCATTGTATTCAAATGCGACTCAACTCTCCATTATGAATTCCATGAAGCACAAATGAAATTCATATATGAGGAAGTTGTTACAAATATGCTTACGAATTCATAAATGAAACCCTCTATTGGTCACTAATATCAACGAGAACTAACAATCTAGTGCTAACAGAACATGATATTTGTATAGACAAATTTAAATCCAATTCATTAAAACTGAACATTTTTTTATTTCCTCCCAATAATTTAAATTATTGGACTCTTAATACATTCAAGTCTTCACCAATGAGAACATCATTTTTTTCTGCTTACAAAAACAACACAGAAACAAAATTTATTAAAGATATTTGACTTCACACTGTTTATTTCCAAAACAAATTGTGTGTCCCCATCTGGGATTTTTTGAAAGGGATATTTGGAAGTTAAAATCCAGGAGGTATATTAAATTAAAATATAGCTTCATTTTCATAAAGAGGCACCATAATCAAGATTATTGGAATTGTCTTGACTTGCTCAAATATGGTGTGGATTTGCTTACCTTCCCTATAGCAGAGCTTTTTCATTATATTGCCCACTCAAAATTCCTCCTTCCTTCCATCCCTCTCCTCCCACTACCTTCCCTCTTTACCATAGATATACATTCAATTCATAATTCAGGGGATTTTTCAAAGTTTCAAATCTAAATAACAAGAAGACTATCATGACAGCAATACATTTGCCAAGCTTTATGCCAAAATATGGGAATGACGTCTTTGAGCAATTGGAGAGCAATGATCTTAGTGCAAGGCAAGCTTCAGGAGAGACTTCCAGACTATTGATCATTAGTGAAATCATGAAACTAATGAGACCATTGTGGACAATTAAGTAGCGATTCCTTTCTCACCAACTAAGCAGTGATCTCTCTCTCACTATCTCTATTTGGTAATTTTTTAGGTAGGTCAGCTTGAGGTTTTCTTCTGCAACATACTCATGTAGATGATGGTGGTTTTATGTGACATATACATTCATGTTAAGATTACAATACCCTCTATCACCCCCTAACCTCTCTATCTCTGAAATCTTCATGTTTTTGCTCACTTTTTGTAAGCTTCACCACTTGGTCATCAACCCTAGTGAAGACTGACATTATGACCTTGAACAGCTCCATGGATGCTCTTTCTCAGTTCAGCCACTCGGCTAGTAGGTGTTTGTGGAGATCAAGACACCATACACCTACTTAGGTGTGCAGTTTACTAGACAAACTTCCATCCTGAAGCCTACCTCACAATCACATCTCAGTGAGGATATGCCTCACTTTCTGCCTTGGTGCGCCAATTCTGTCAAATACATTGCAGGATATCACATCCAAGATGTGCCTCTTGAATGCAGTCATTACACCCACAATTCTTTATATAAAGGTTTGGGCCCTGTTCTGGTATCTAGCGAGTGAGAACCTATTGAGAGGGTTAAACTTATCATTCTTCAACATAGGATGTGTTCTAAAGAGGTAATCAGCATATGGTTCCTTGGTCCATCCCCAGAATAAGTTTAGTACCCAGCCCCTTCACCTCAAAGATATGCTTACTTTCTATGTTCACATACTCAAACGCTTAAGTGATTTAACCACCAGTTATGAGGGATACCCATATTTGACCCTTTGTTATAAGAAGTTGGTTGTGTCCTAGGGTCTTATTAGGTGTCAACATAATCAGCATGCTAGGACCAATTTACTACTGCAACCATCAACATCTCTATTGATCAATTCGCTCCTTACAAATGCTTCTTGACATACCTTCATGTCTCCTTCCCTCAAAGGAAGCGATCAATAGAGCTGTCCAACAAGACATATACCAAAAATAAATCTAGATAATTTGGACTTTCCTTCATAGCGTCTCATCCCAAAGCAAGCCATTTATAAATTTATAATAGAACATTGATGGTATCATTTGTCATATGGCTTAAGGATCCCACTTGGTCAGCTAAGGATGTGTTCCCATCAAATATGAGTTGAGAATATTCACTATATTTTGAGTAGTGAGGACATATTGTCCAATTCCTCCAAGAGATGATGATTAAAGAGCACATCAGTTTCAAGTGTCCAATCTACTATAAGATTTGAGAGTCATTATTTTTTGTCTTGAGGCTCGGGTGATTCTTTATCTACCTTAATTTGCTGTCCTGATTTTAGATGTTTGGCCCTCTACCTTAGAGAGGTTGTCACTTACAAGGGTAAGGCTAGGACATTTATGAAGACCCCTAGAGCTATTCAGTTGATTACATTTCTTGAACACATCATCAGAGCAGTCACTGGTTCTAAGCACCCTTTGGGTGTTGATTCACATGCTAAGGAAGATGAAGCAATGAGACAACACATCCATTTCTACAACCACTAAGGCACCCCATCCTTTATAATCTCATTCTGGGTGTTGTGGATCTGCTTCATTTTGGTAGTGGGGACCTCCTAACCCCTTTGACCCACAATAAAGGTCATAGGGACAAGTGTGCATCACCTATTTCTTCTCTCTTGACAGACACTCCTCAGCCTTGGTTGTTAGGAGAGGCTCTAAGGGGACTACCTTGCTTCATCTTAGGAATGTCTAGTCATGCCCCATCAACCTTGTCACTTTATGAGGGGAATTATTAGGTTGTGTATTGGTGATTTCAAAAAGGAAGATGATAATGTTGTTGGTACTTTAGACCAAGCCTTGTTGTGAATTCATTCTTGCACTTACATTTGAAGTTCCTCAGCTATAAGCTAAAATGTTTGTGGTTTGGTGTTCTTAAACACCTCTGGATTACCATCTAATGTTTAGTCTCTATGCTTTTGCTTTTGTGTTTTTCTGCTTAATTACTTTCACATGCTAGATACCTCTTACCCTGGTTCTTTCAATTTCAACAGGAGCTGTTTACCTATCATCAAGAAGGGATACAAACCAATTATCCTCTTGGTCAAAAGAGTTTTTGTCAGTTGGTAAGTGCTGTCGATAAGGGTCTGAAGCCATTAGAAAAAGTTACTCTTTATATTGATAAAGACCTTCAATATTGAAGTTCCTATTAATATATGGAACTGGAGATGTCCTACATCAGCAATTTCCTCTTAAAAGGATTACACTACATGACAAATAGAGCCTATGGTTTTGGTTTTAATTCTTAAGAAGTCCTTGGCTTTTCCAGACTGATCTTCTAAATAGCAGTCTTCATGTTTACAGTTTGAATAGCAAATGTGTAAGTTGTTATTATTTTCTTTTTCAATGGCTTCCAAAGAAGATAGTCCATCCAGAATATTTTGATGCAGCAATTTGTCCAACAATTACTACGAAAGTACAAAATCAATTGAAAGGGTGTCAAGAGCACTTAGAAAAAAGTTACCTAGAAGAATAGCAGCGCAAGTTTCAATAAGAAAATCTACTTCCATGTCTCCTAAGATATATAGTAAGAGCCCACAAATAATGAACAAAAGGATGTAGCAAGGGGACACATCCCCATCCTCAACACATTTTAGAGACACAGCTACTCCCCCAGGCTCTGGCAGGACCAGAAACAGCCAGGAGGTGGGGTGGACAGCCAGATATCCCCAGACAACCAGGCCTCCTATGAACATGTTAGCTCCTCAAATTCTGACTGGGAAGAAACTAACTCAAATCTCTTTGTTCTGAATCTGTTTTACATTTGCATGGACTAGCCACAGATTTGATTTTTTTCTGTTTGATCGTAGTTTGACACACATTTCAATGGTGTTGGTACAGATTGTCTGGAATTTTTGTCTTCTATTATGATTTGAATGTAAACTAGTTTGTGTGTGGCAGCTATAGCATCTTAGAATTTTGCTTTAGCAGATCATTATACCATTGTAGATCCATGAAATTACTCTATTTTGTAGCCTGAAAGCATATAATGAAGTAGATATCATGTTGGTCTCTGAACCTGCTTAACCGCATCTGTCTACCCACTCAACTTAAAGTTCATTTTGTTCTCAAATAGGATCCAAGATTTAAGGTACATTTGATATATCTGGGAACTTGTTTGTCTGCACTCCAATCCACTATCTGCATTGTAAACATAATGTAATCTCCCCATCCACTAATCTCAAAACTTTTACTAGAGGTTCTAAAAATTCTAAAACTTGTTCAACTGTATGCCAAAAGCTTGTAGAATAAATGCAATCAGCCGCTACTATGCCACTTGTTTGATTTGTGAAGCTAAACTCATCCACTCATTTGAAACAAAAATTCGTTTCAAATTCATTTTTTATTGGCAAAGAGTCTACAATGCAAGGAAGTGTTGTAAATCTTGTCAACCCTAGTCGAAGGAGCTCTTTGCCCTCTACGAAAGAGTGCATCATACACAAAACCCTTGTTCTGTCAGAGATGAATTTGGTAACTATGTGAGCCTTTTGCAATACCTCCTTAACCCATTCAAGTTTTTCAATGTCTTCTAGGGTTAGATCAAGGCAATGTGCTACATATGGGATAAAAACCATAGAGGGGTATTTGTCCATCAAGGTATTCCCAACAACATAAGCATTAGCATTGTCTCTAATAAATTGAGCCACATTTCGTGGTCCTACATCTATGACCACCTTGTCAAACAACTCAAACAATGCAGCTATAGATTTGATTCTATTTGATGCATCCATGAATTTCAAAAAAATCGTGCCAACATCACAAAAGATGAGGAAGTTGATGAGGGTCTGATTCCTTCTATTTGTCCATCCAGCATTATGGTGCAACCAATATTTGCCCACTCTAGTCGATGTTCCTTAACAACATCCTATATTGCATCATTGAGCATACCAACCCTCAATGTCTCATAAGATAGGGTTTTGAATCCAAAGCCTATAGCTACAATAGTATCCACCATACATTGGCAGTATGGAGACCTGGCAACATGGAATGGCAAGCTAGAGTAGTACCAAAAAATTGCAATTGCCTTATTTTCTTGTTCATGGACATTCTTCTTCCATCCAATACTCTCTAAAACAATATGTGATCCTAATGTAGCACAAGGTGCAAAGAAAGAATTAATGTTTCTTCCACTTGTATTTGGGCCACATACTGTAGAAGAAGGTGTTGACCCAAATTACCTAAAAGACTCTTGTGCACCAGCTACCTCGTCCAAAGGTCCAAAGGATTGCTCCTAGCATCTATATAATGTAATGTCCCCATTTTCGATGTCCTTTGGGCTAGTTTGGTTTTGACTCACTTACTATTTTTAGTAAGTGCTATATTTAATAATTCGTCTAGATGGCAGTGCAACATAAGGTCTCCTGTTTGGGCAGTGTGTGGGAGTTGTCCAATGAGCTTTAATGTTTTGTGTCAGTTTGATAATTGGTGAGCACTTACTATTTTCTCTGTTACCGGGTCCTTCAGTTTAGCCCCCCGAACCCGCCAAAATACGTGTGGGTTCGGGTTCGGGTTCGGTTCGGCTTTGGGTTCTCCTGGGTTCTCCGTTTTCCACCCGGGTTCTCTGTGGGTCCTTCACATAAAGACCCACAGAGAACCCGAGTGGAAAACGAAGAACCCTGGCCGAACCCGGGGAGAACCCAGAAGGACCTGGGAGGACCCACGCCATCCAGCCTTAAAAAAGGCAAAAAATCAACTTAAAAACAAAAAACAAAACCCTAAAAAGTGCCCAGATTGCCTTATATTGACTTGGCCGACCAAATGAGGCTCATTTTGCAAACTCAAAAGAGCAAAAACACCATTTTTTTGCCTCCAAGCTAAAATAGTTGATTTTTGCAGGTTTTCTCTTTTTTTTCGAAGGTGAGATTGTAAGAGCTACGAAGGAGTTCAACTGATAGAAACAAGAGAGGAATAGGTGCACTAAGAAGATCAAGCAATCAAAGGTGAGTGAATCTATCCTCTTTTTTTTAGTTTTCAATAATTTTTTTGAAGATTTTTCAAGTTTTTTTTTTTTTTCTAGTAAGGTTTGAAATTTTTTAAGAACATTTTATGCAAAATAAGGGGTTATAATGCCCATTTTTTCTAAAAAAAATTACTTCTTTTTATTTATTTTAGGTTCATATCTTCATACAAAATGGCCGATAGTTCTACTTCAGTTGGAATAGGTGCAGAGAGTCAATTTAAATATGATCCAGGCTCACCTCTTTGGCGACATACGACAATGATTCAACAACTTCCCGGTGGTGGGGGTTATGTTTGGCGTTGCAGCCAATGTGGAACTACATATAGGAGCTCGTACTTTCGAGTGAAAGCCCATTTATGTGCTATTGGTAATCAAGGAATAAAACCTTGCCTTGGGCCAAATAAAAAAGGGTTGACAAAGGATCAAATAATGGGTTATATTAAAGAACAAGAGGATGCTGACAATGCATTCAAAACACCAAAGGCTACAGACCATCCTCTTATGAAGAAAGGTAAAAATAAAAGCAAAAGCTTGCAAAGACTTAGTGGCTTATCAGAACCGGCTGGCCCACATCCTTTCATAGAAATGGCACAATCTTTTGAAGGAGAAAATATGTTGGTGACACGAAAAAGAGGCCCATTGGATAGAGCCTTCAAAAATGAAGCAAGGGAGTTGGCAGATGAGAGCATTGCACGTTGCATTTATGGCAATGGGCTTCCTTTCAACCTTGTTAGATCACCTTATTGGCGGGAAATGGTGAAAGCCATTTCTAAAACAACTCCTAATTATGTTAGTCCTGGGTATGAAAAGGTGTGGACCACCTTATTGGCAAAGGAGAAATCTTCAGCAGAGGTAGCATTGAGAGTAATCAAGGATACATGGGTCGAAACAGGTGTGTCCATCATTTCTGATGGATGGAAGGATTGCAAAAATAGACCATTGATCAATGTTATAGCAGTGTCCCCTAAAGGGGCGATGTTTTTGAAGGCAGTTGATTGTGAAGGGAAAATAAAAGATGCAAGTTTTATTGCCAATATCCTCATAGAATCCATTGAAATGGTGGGGCCTGAAAACGTTGTCCAAGTCATAACGGATAATGCTAAAAACTGTAGGGCAGCTGGGGCTATAGTGGAGGCTAGATATGGTCACATTTTTTGGACACCATGTGCAGTCCACTCACTCAATTTGATAATGCAAAAGATTGGTACACAAATTGAGTGGGTCAAGCAAATCTACGCAGAGGGTGAGGAGATCCAAATGTTTGTGACTAATCATCATATGTCACAAGCCATCTTCAGGACCTTCTCCAAGTTGGAGTTGCTTAAGGTAATTTAAATCTGATTTTTTAATATAATTTTTTATTTTTTTATTTTAATTTTTCATTGCTGATTTGTGACATGCATTTTCTTACAATGTTAGGTTGCTGAAACTCGATTTGCATCTCACACAATTGTCTTAAGACGACTTCTGAAGGTGCGACAGGCCTTGGGTTCTATGGTCATCAACAGTTTGTGGAGTGTATGGAGGCAATCAAGCACAGAAAGAGCCCAAAAAGTGAAAGCAATGATCTTAGATGATGAGTGGTGGGCTCATGTGGAATATGTTTTAAATTTCACCGAGCCTATTATGAGCATGATTAGGTATACTGATACTGATCGCCCATGTTTGGGTGAAATTTATGATGGCATGGATTCCATGGTGGAGAAAATAAGAGCAATAATAGATGCCAAGGAACATGACCCAACGGAATCATTTTTCAAAACTGTGCAAACTATTATTGTTGACCGTTGGAACAAGATGACCACCCCTTTACATCTCTTAGCATTTGCTTTGTCACCAAAGTATTATAGCAAAGAGATACTTTCATTGCCGAGGAGGATGGCACCATATAGGGATTTAGAGGTTGCTGCTGGCTATAAGGCTGCATTTAGAAAGATATTTGTAGATGAAGAAATCCAAAGCATTGTCATGGGCGAGTTTAGCCAATTCATAGCTGCAAAAAATCATGATGTTTCTGCTCATCTAGACAGATATAGGAAAGATGTTGATGATTGGTGGTATCTACATGGTCAAGGCTCCATTTACTTGCAACCTCTTGCAATTAAAATACTCTCCCAAGTATGTATCTTTTTATTTATTTATTTTTTCGTTTTTCATTCGATGCTATTATGCTATATATTATGATTATTATCGGCAAGTAAAATTAAATACTAATAGTAATTACTAAATGTTGTGTGCATAATCAACAGGTTGCAAGTTCCTCTTCAGCTGAGCGGAATTGGAGTACATACTCCTTCATCCACTCGGTCAAGCGCAATCGTTTGGGTGCAAAAAAAGCAGAGGATTTGGTCTATGTACACTCCAACCTTCGTCTCTTATCACATAAGAAACCTGAATACAATGAGGGTGTGTCAAAGAATTGGGATCTCACCCCTGAGTGTGCTGATTTAGATGCTACAATTGCACAACTTACCTTGGCTTCTATGGATGACAATGAGGCAACTAATGCACCTAGTGGGAGTGGCAATCCAATTGATAGTGGTTCAAATGAAATTGAAGTTATTGAACCAATTGAGGATGATGAGGATGATGAATTTGAAGAATAGTAATACTGAATTAAATATTGTCTTGATTGTAATTTGAATTTTCAATGTGTAATGACATTTTAAGACTTGAGTATTTACTATTTACTTTTTTGCAAATTATGAATATGATTACAGATTATATGAGGTATTACCATATGGCGTATTTCATTGTTTCAATATTCTATGGCATTATGGCATTATGATCATATGATTATAATTTTGAGCATGCTTATGAGTCTATGGCATTATCATTATGTTTATAAATTTATAATATATATATATATATATAGTATGGTCGTACCCAAACCCGTACCCTAGGAAAAAATAACTTTGCCGAACTGGCGAACCCGAACCCGAACCCATATCTGAACCCGTACCCAAACCGGCAACTTAGACTATTTTTAGCAGTTGATATTATAGTAAGTCAATTTCGGGAAACTGATCTCAAACCCATAGTGTCCTTAGCAGTGTTATTTCTATGGTGGCGTTGGAGAGCCTAAGGTTGGATTATTTAATATTTGCTTTTAATCAATCACTTAAATTATTTTTATAAAATAACTTTATAACTTAAGTGAAGGGGTAGGTGGTCATCGAAAAGTACCTTGGTGCCTAATGAGATAATGTTGTTTTAGAAGGCTAAATAAAGCAAAATTGTTTCCTTATGAGCAAGGATGCCCCTTTGAGGAATATTTGATTATGTTTTAAAGTATAAAGCAAATTATTAAAAAAAGCATATGGAGAAGGGGGTTGCTTTTGGAGGGAAAAGCATTTTCAAACTTGAGTTACCCTAATTTCTCATTGACTCTTTATAATCTCATTTTAAATCTCATTTGTACATGTTGACGTTGGTTGCATAACAAGATGCTGCTGGATTTTCTCCAGAGGTCTACAATTTGGTGTTGAGGAATGAGGACGAAAAACCTCTTCATTCAGGAGCTAGTTTCGATGGTGAGAGATCCACCCTAGTCAGTTGGGTGTGATTCCACTCAGGGGTCACTTTGCTGCTTAATAAATATTCAGGTTTTCAATATTTTGGTATTGAAAGATGAAGATTTTTGAATATTTTTGAGGTGTTGCTTATTGGGTTTGGTGTGATTGAACTTGGGTTTGTTGGGACTGGTTATGGTGTTGATTTTCAAGGAGGTTTTGAAGGTCTGAAGCTGTTAACAGTGATTTTCTGAACATTACATTTCCAGGACAGAAGTTGGTAGTTTGATCATAACTCCATATTGGTTATGGTTTGCATTCTGGGTATTGGCTCAAAAGAAGCTCCTCATCAAGGCGCCCTAGATTATGTATCCACATGAATTTATTGAATAAAGACTGATTTATTAGAACAGGTCGCCCTCCTCAGGTGGCGCCCTCTTGTGGGTGTTGTCACAATTGCAAGCCTACTGATGTATAGGCCGATATTCACCTTCATTGGAATCTGATAACAGCGGTCATTGGCATTGGAATAGCAAGAGGTTCATTGTCAAACACCAGGGTATTATTCGTTGCAAGATTGGAAGTTTCATTGTTGCTGTTTGAGCCTTTTACCAGGTCTGATATGAACATTTCTGATGTCTGATTTCATGTGCGAGAAGTCTGAATTTCTGTTATGATATTAAAGAAATATATTTTGAGTTTTCATCTTAATGCAAGCAAGTTCTCTTTATTTTCTGTACTTTATGTTATCTATGTTTATGCAAACTTGAAACAATGAATGGCATTTGAAACATAAGCAAACATCATCAAACAAAACTCAATCAGCAAATCAGAAAACAAAAAAAAACAGGGGCAGTCATTACATATAATTAGAAGCTACTTCTGTCCCAATTCTTGCCTTTTTTCCTTTACAATAAAAAACCACCTAAAGAACTTGTTTTGCCTAATATGTGACATCTGCAAGGAATTTTGTGCAAACAATGGTTTCATATCCCATTCCTTCACCAAATGTCATTTGAAGCGATAAATGCCATCGTTGATATCATTCAAACACTAGTTGCATTTGACCTTAGATTTACCAAAGACTAATGTGCAATTTGTCCATGCAAAGTCTTTCTAACATGGCATTATAATCAAAATTGCAAAAGCATTTTAATTCAATCTTTCATGATACCAATTAACTCATCCAAATGATTTTATAGTCTAGTTTGACATCAAAGGCCACAAGAAAGTTTGAAGGCATGAATAATTTGTTTTTTCTGCTACAAATTTCCTTTTAATTCTCTTCCACATGGCATTTTGGTACTGTGAAACAACCTATGTATTTCAATTGTAACTAATTCAAAGCATATAGATCACTTCAACTAGGTTTACAACTCTGCCACATGGGCCAGCAAATTTGGGGTCTAAGTATCATTTGAATCTCCTATCTCAAGTTTCTCCCACTCCTTTTCCACCTTTTTTCCTGTTTGAAATCTTAAAAAGCAATGCCCTTTAAGAGGTTATAAATATTAGTAATTTAGTATAGCTCAGACTTTAGTTACCAAAAACAAGAAACAGGAAACATGAGGGAAATGTGGGTGTTGGACTAATCGCCAATGCCTCCCTTCGGATTCAAGACATGGACTAACGGCCTCTCGTGGATTCGTTTACCTCTAGTGTTTGTATTGGGCATTAATAGGTCGATCTTTTGGCGCACCGGCAAACATGTTGTAATGTCCCCTTTTTTTGGTGTCCTCTTTTTTGGCTAGTTGGAGGTTTGACTTACTAATTTTAGTAAGTACTATATTTAGTAATTGATCCTGTCAACAGTGCAGTGCAGGGTTTCCTATTTGGGTAGTGTGTGGCTATTGTCAGGTGAACTCTAATGTTTTGTGTCAATTTGGTGATTTTGGAATATTTACTATTTTTTGCAGTTTCTATAAATAGAAAGTCTATTTTCGATAGCTAGTCCTAGCCAAGACTACTTCAGCAATGTCTATTTCCAGTTTGGGCATTGGCATGGCTAAGGTTTGATTTAATTATTATTTGCATTTCTCACTTAAGTTAAAGTCTCACCTAGGTTATTTTAATAAAGTTTCTTTAACTTAAGTGGAGGGGTCAGAGAGTCATACAAAAAGTACCTTGGAGTATAATCTAATGACTTAACGTCGTTTTAGAAGGCAACAAAAGCGAAATAGTTTCCTTATGCGCATAGACGCCCAAGGAAGGTATTTTGAATTAAATAAAATAAAAAAGGCTCATGAAAGGGGTGTGGGGTTTTGGAGGGAAAAGTGAATCCAAAATGATGTTGCTCTAATTTCTCCCCCTTTCTCTATTTATTCATTTGGAGCTCTCATTAGGTGACATGGATATTTTGGCAACTTAAGGAGACTCTGTTGGAATGATTCCAGATTTCGATTGTAGCTAATTGAAGACGAAAACCCTCATTTCTAGTGTTGGTTTGGGTAGTGAGAGATCCACCCTATCTGGTTGGAGTGGTTCTACTTCAATGACCACCGTTGTGCTTACAAAGTTGATGTATTTTTTTCATTTTGGGTATGAATAATGAAGATCTTTTTGGTATTTTGATGTGGGTTTTGGTGTTTGGGGTGTGTATGATTCTTGGCTTCGTTTTGGTGGTGATTGGAGGTGTTTTGAGGCTGTTTATAGAGGTCTCATAACATTTCCAGAATTTTGGAGATCGCCATTTTTTAACAAGGTCTGAAAGAGAAATCAATCTGAAGCTTCATGCACACTTGGTCTTCCATTCTGAGTATTTGCTTATTGGATTCTTCATGCTTGGATGCCCCATTTCAAGTATTTACTTGCATTTATTGGTGAAGCATTGATTTTTAGAGCCTAGTCACCCTTTCTTGGGAGTTGTGCCATTTCTAGGTATGCTGAAGTTCAAGTCTACTACTACAAAGGTCTGAAATCGTGCCATTTTTGGGGGTGTTTATCGTTGTTTCCTGTAGTGATGGAGTCTAGGAAGGTTTTCTATATGTATACATTCACTCCATGATGAAAGTTTGCAATGTATGATGAATTAGATGACTGTATTGGCTTAAATCAGGTCTGCAACACATTTGTACCAGGTCTGATATACATTTTTTTAAGTCTGAAAATACTATAGCCTTCATTGCTTCAATGTCTTGTTATGAATCTACTTGAAAAAAAGTTTTTTTATTGCATTTCATGTTCTTGTTTTATTACCTAAGCACTCTTGTGAATGATGCAAAACACATGAAACAACAAGCATTACAATCAGCAAACAGAGAAACTTCAAAAAATCAGGGTTGGTCATCTCAATGGTATCAAAGTGAAGTTTTCCTGCCAGCCTGTTGGGAAACTAATCCTTATCAGATTTTTCAGTTGCTGGTTAGTGATCAGCACTTGCATGTGTGTTGCTAAATCCACCTTCAGAGAAGCATCTCACTTGTTTTTTCTTGGTTCTTTGGCCTGTTAAGAGAAAACATGGATTGGCCACCTGAATTTATACCTAAGAAAGAAGACCCTCTCCCAGAGCTGCTGAAAAGTTATCTGAAAGAAGAAGTCAATTATGAAAGTGAAGCTCCCAAAATTATTGATGAATATCAAGCAATTTTTTATGAGATCATAAACCACGTTTCTTTTGAAGCTTACTTGAACTTCATTGTTTGGAGGGACCCTAGCAAAAAGGGTTTGATTAACTACATAAGAAGATCAAGGAAGAAAAGAGATTCTCAAGAAGTCCTTGTGAGAGAGAAGGAAGAGTCTAAAGCAAAAAGGGTGGTTACAAAGGAGCTTGCTGATTTTGACATGACAAGAACAAAAATTTCCAAAGATGAGCCTGTATGCGTGGAGGTCAAACCCTTAGAACCTCCCCATGAAGAAGACTCCAACAATCAAGAGGCATGTATGACAAAGCCCCAAGATAACTCCTTGGAGGTGCATGCAGCTTCGATTGATGAGATTGTTCATGAGGAAAGGGACATAACAGCAGCACTAAATCCATCTCTACAGCTATCCAGTGAATTTGTAGACACTAGTACCAAGGTTGGCAACATTGAGATCATTAACACATCTTTGGATGATGGTCTTACTGAAGGCAAAATAGATGAGGCTTTCAAACCAGGAAACAGTGATGATTACAGTGATGAAGACATAGGTGGTTTTGGTTTTGACTTCTAGGGCCAGCTTATAGAGAGAGATACTTATGTTGACATGTGTAGTGGTGAGTTGGAGAATGATTTATTTAAAGAGACAACATCACATGAGGAGCACAATGAACAAAGCAATCAGCCTTTTAACACATGGGATCCAGGTGCGATGGCACCTAAGTATGACAAGGAACCTGTTTGGGATGAATTTTCTTTTGACTATACTGTTGTTCCAACTTCAACTCCACAGTTATGCAAGGATGATGGCATAGATTGTATTGGTGATATTGTTCTTAAACTTGAGAACAAATCTGATTTCACATTGCATATAGCTGATCTTAAGCAAGGACCTTATAGCCTGGTTGATTTGGATTCACAGTCCACTGTTGGGGATGATAAAGGAGAGACACAGGTGATTTGGGACAGCCTTGGAGACTCTGATAACAGGTATGAGTCTAATTCTGATTTTAACATGTAGCATAACAGCAGTTCGTCACCTTTGTTTGATCATGATTGGAAAAGACAATTCTTGATATTCACTGAAAATGAGGTGCATATTTTATCAAGTTTGGACAGAAAACATATGCATGTGGAAAACATAATTCAAAGTGCATCAAGAAGACCAAATGAGTTTAATATCTCACTTTCTGATTTGCAAACAATGAAGAGCTCTACGAAAGAATTTAAAAAAACTTACTTATATATGATGCATGATAGAGATATAGCCACCAAGTTTGCAAATGAGACTTTGTCCATGACTAAGCAATTAAAGGGAGAGGTTAGTGAGCTCACCATTGAGCTTAATTCTACGAAGCTTGCTTTGGAAAGTGTCCAAGGGGCACTTCTTGAATCAAATGATCAGCTCTATGAAGCTCAACATTTTAGAGAGTAGGAGAACAAAGAAAGGGAAAAGAAGATCAAACATGTATTGGAGAAGCTTGATTGCATTCAGGAGGAGTATGATTTAGTCCATTGTCCCAAAAAATCAAAAAATAAGAGTTTGGATCAGCAAGAGGAGGATTGGTCTGATTTCGGAGTTCAGGATAATCATCAGTTTGTTGATAATCATTTATTTGAGTGGGATGCTGATTTGACTCATGATAATCCACTTTTCGAGTTGAATGACGGAGACCTAACCAATTTCAGTTATGAGAGTGGGTTTGATTACAAGATTTGGGACCCAGGTGCAGTTTCTAGTCATGAGGTGTTGTCTCGGGATTGGAGTAGTGGATCAACCTCCAACATTAGTATTGCTACCCACTTTCCGATCAGCTTGCATATGACTATGGATTCAAATCCACAGATGAGTTGGATGGTTTCTTCAGTCCAGCAATTGAGTAGTTCGTGGTTGAGGCTAGATGGAGAGATGATTTGATCCTAGAGATGATTTTGTTGCTACCTCCATACTCATCTCTCCTATATCTTTAGGAGGATTTCAATTTGATTACCGCTGCCCTTAACTTTTTTCGATGGTTATGGTGACATCTTTTGATGAGCAGACTGATTTTGAGTTTGGACAGGCTTTGGGGCAGCTAGCTGTGAGTGTTTTTCCGAACACAGTTCCTTCATTTATTGCTTCCACTCTGGTGAGTGACGCTCACCGAAGTTACTTCATGGAGATGATATGCATTATTTCAAATGATGTCTTAATGATTGCAGTGGTTTGGGTGTGTTGGTGTGTTCGGAACCTTTCTTTTGACACTTGGAGGTTAAGTGTTGATGTTATGATTTCGGTTTGCTACGGTAGAGGCATTTCCTGGTTAGCAGATTTCAAAAAGGTGGCAATGATTGACTTGCTTTATATTTGGGGCATCATGAGGTGTGACGCTGAGGTTTATTTTTTATGGTTGAACAGGGTGTTTTTTATGCTACCCAAGATTGTGATTGGTAGTGAGTTTGTTGATGTAGTCTTCTCTAAGTTGCCTTGGCAGGATATATTTCATGGCATTGACTTCAAACATTTCAGGTATTTCAATATGGGCTTTGATGATTTCTACTCTTTGGGGGTCCAAGATAGGGGAGTGCAGTTTGGGCACGTTGGGCTAACGGTTATGATCAGAGTGGTGCAGCGTTAGCATGGTGGTTCCTTTTAGAGACTAACTTGGAACCCTGGGATCATACTGTTTTGTAGTTCAGTAACTGTTTGGGATGAGAGAGTCAATGTTAACTTTCTAGAGATTACTCATGTGGCACATCAGTTTGATTCTCTCAAAGAGCATTTCATTGAGGAGTTGATCGAGCTTATGCAGTATTTGATTAGTCTTCCTACAAGAGGTTTTCAAGAGGTCTCTTGTGCTGGTACCTCATAGGACAGTGCTTTGGGCAAATGGTGCTACAGATCTCCTCGGTTGACTTGGGACCTTGGGATCTTACTTGGTTTTAAGGTGGATCAGTCTATTGTTTTTGTAGTTTTGATGGCATTGCTTGAGAACAAGCAATCTTTGGGAAGGGAGGACTGTAATGTCCCCTTTTTTTCGGTGTCCTCTTTTCTAGCCAGTTGGAGGTTTGAGTCACTTACTAATTTTAGTAAATATTATATTTAGTAATTGGTCCTAGCAACAGTGCTAAGATCAAATCATATATGCTAAGATCCAAAGGAGGAAGCACCTCCCTTGGAGGGAAATGAGGATCCTAACATGGAACGTTAGGGGCTTGGCGCTTAGTTCAGTGCTAACTAGAAAACAAAAATGTTGATATTATTCTTCTGCAAGAAACAAAGCTGGGGAGGCAAGATGCAGGTATGTTTCTAAAAAATTGTCGAGGTTGGTCTGGCACTTTTGAGGAGGCAAATGGGGCTTCCAACGGACTAGATATTATGCAAAAACCAGGAAATATTGTTGTGGAGCCACAAGCATCAAATTCTAATCAAATGTTGGCAAAGGTAAGAAATCATCTTCCAATTTGTAATTTTTCATTTCTAATATATATGGTCCCGTGAAGACAAAAGACAAAATGAGTCTATGGGATTTGGTGACCCAGGAATGTCAAACAATAAATGAGAAAATCAGTTTTGGCAGTAGATTCAATGCCATACTAGATGGATCCGAAAAACTGGGGGGGAGTGAGAATGGTGACCCAATCCCTGAAGGATTTTATGGGGTTTGTTGGGAACAACCTGATAGATATAAAGGAAAAAAACAAAATTTTCACTTAGAACAACTGTAGGAGAGGCTTCACAAATATAGCCAAAAGACTGGATAGATTTTTACTATTAGAGAACTGGTTGCACATGGCTCTCCTTCCCAAAGCAAGGATATGGACAATACCAATTTCTGATCATTACCCAATTGAGCTCGAGATCACAAATGAAGCAAAAGCCTTGAAGAGTCAATTTTGATTCAAAAGGATGCGGCTTAGGTGTCAGGAGTTATCGTGTTTAATGAAAGTTTGGCGGGAAGCAAACGCAATTAGTAGTATGAAGATGTACGTCTTTGTAATATCCACCCCAATTTTTTCAATTTTTGCAACTTGTTAGCATTAGAAGTATAATCAAAGATACGCAACGAAAATCAACTACCTTCCACTTTCTAATCACCCAGATCCCAATGTGGGCAAGGTGAGAGCATACAATGGCAAGGTTTGCAATGCAATGCTTAAAAGTAACCACTTGTTCAATGGGGTGAGTAATAAAACTTCCACTTATGCAATGGTACAAACTGAAAGTAAACTCACAACTCTTCCGCTTTTCAACGATGAGTGCAACGAAGAACCACTTGTGCGGCGGGGTCAGTACAAGGAACCACTTATTCAGTGGGGTGAGATACAACACCAATTATTCAGTGGGGTAAGTAACAAATCCAAAGAAGAGCAATCACTTAATGGTACTACCAAATCAGTGTTACAATAGGATGCTCAATACAATGATAATAGCAATTACAACCCAGCTGCTAATGAGATAGAAATATGATAGCAACAGCCCAAATACATTCAACCCATTGAAATGAGATAACCCCAATGAAACATCAATATACCTAAGTATAACAGCAAGTAAAGGATTGATCTATCTCAGAAAATAATTTGCAGCGGGTCTGCAACACTCAGAAAATGTTATGTGCAGGCATAGGCAGCCTCAAAAATCATCACCAAACTCACCAACATGACCCAAGATCACTCCACAACAGATTGCAAGTGTCACCACTGATATTGGCACCTCCAAACCAGTCTGAAACAGCAAGGAAAGAGGAGCAGAATGTTGGACTAATTGCCAACGTCTCCCTTCAGATTGAGGACATAGACTAATCGCCTCCCATGGATCCGCTTATCTTTGGCGTTTCTATTGAGCATTAACAGGGCAATATTTTGGCGCAATGGCAAACATGTTCCAACAAATGGTATCAGAGCTAAATTGTGGGTTTGAATCCCCTCGGGTGACGTTGAGGGGGGGATTGTTCGACTAATCGCCAGTGTCTCCCTTTGGATTCGAGACATGGACAAACCGCCTCCCATGGATCTGCTTATCTATGGCGTTTGTATCAAGCATTAACAGGTCGATCTTTTGATGCAACGACAAATGTGTTCCAACACAAAAATCACCACAAACCCCCAAACTGTACGGCCTACTAGGAGGGGCAACCAGCTCCTAAAAATCCATTCTTCCACCAAAAAGTCTACAAACTCTCCAATCAGGTTGCCCAGATCTATAGAAACCAATGAAGCAATACCCACAAAATGGTATGTATTGCCTCAACCAGTATAAGCCAAGAAGTGGTACGGCCTAGGCATGGAAATGGTATGGCCAACAAGTAGTAAACCAAGAAAAACCACTCCAAAACACTCCCAAAAGCTCTACAAGTCGGTAGCCACACCAAAATATGAATATATTAGAAAAAATCAAAGAAAATCATCATGGAAACAAACTGAAATCTTCACCGAAGCTCAATGGTGACTTGCAGTGAAACCACTCCAATGTCCAACAGGGGAGTATCTCTCAACTCTGAAACTAGAGCAACTTTGAAGGTTTTCGTCTTCAAAGCCCTTGAAGGATTCAATCCCCAATTCGATGGCACTTTGTTATCTTCATTCAACATAACTAGAATGAGAGCACTAGGTGAGCTTATGTAGAAATTATGGCCTCAAATTCAAACTCTTTTTCCCTCCAAAAAGGAACACCCCATCTCAAAGAGAAATATTTACTTTAGTTTTATTTTCATTTAATCCCTCATCTAGGCGTCCACCTTAGGAAATGAAAATTGCTTTTTAAAAACAACTTAATTCACCATTGCCTAGGCGTTGAGCACAAGGGGATCACAAATGAACTTTACTTAAGTCATAGAGTTACCTTTTAGAAGACTCAAGTGATGGAAAATAAATATTGCTCCAAAAACATCTGAACTCATCAATGTCAAAACTGGAAACTACTACACTGCATTGCTGCTAGGACCAAGTGCTAAAAATGGCACTTACTAAAAATAGTAAGTCAAATCTCCAAACTAGCTCAAACTAAATCACACTGGAACTTACTAAAAATTGTAAGTTACTAAAAATAGCCACTGCTAAAAATGGCAATATTGCTGACCAAGGCCCAGAAAAATCCACAAAAGCTCACTAGCAACATTAGTATACTCCTTTGAACATGTTGACACGAATCCTCCAAGGATTATGGAATCCCTTAACTCCTCCATTTAGCCTACTAGACTCCGTGAATATGCTAACGGCCACTAAAAAGTTGAGGATTGAGAAGGGGACATTATTGTCTTCACAAGAAGCTAAAATATATGAAAAAGAAGCTAAGAGAGTGGAACCGTACTTCCTTTAAGAATATATTTCATGAAAAACAGAGATTGGAAGATGAGATTGCAGAAGTGGGGGAGGTTGTAATGAGAGATGGGATGACAGTCGTTGAATATGACAGGGAGAAGCAATTGATGGTGGAATATAAAGAAATCCTTGCCAGGGAAGAAAGCTATTGGCAATCCAAATCCAAAGAGAAGGTTGGAGGAAGGAGACCTAAACACAAAAAAATAATCATAATTCCACCAATGTCTAAAGAAGTTGGCACAGGATAATGCAGATAACGGACATCCACGGCAATCTAGTAAATGAGCCCGAGGAAATACAGAAGATTGTTGTGGACTTCTTTGAGTCACTTTTGGGTGGTAATGACGCAGTGGATCCCTTTGTGTGCAAGCTAACATAGAACATCCTGACACTACAATCTGATGTTGGGAGCAGAGGTCACATTAGTAGAAGTTAAGGATGCAACCTTCCAACTGCAACCGGATAAGGCTCCTAGACCAGACAGGTTCACGGCCCTTTTCTTTCAAACATGCTGGGACTTCATGGGAAAGGACATCCATGGAGTTGTAGAGGACTCCAAAAAGAAACCTCAATTGCTCAAAGATTTAAACAATACAAACATTGTTCTCATTCCGAAGAAAGAAAATTGTTGTACCATTTTAGATTTTAGACCCATCTCGCTTTGTAATACAATATACAAGATTATAGCAAAAGTGATGGTCAATCGGCTCAAGAAGGTCTTACCCAGGATCATCTCCCAAGAACAAAGCAGTTTCATGCCTAAAAGGAGTATTGCAAATGGGATAATAATTACACGCAAGGTGATTCACTCGTTACAAAAATTAAATCTCAAAAGGTATGCTACTCAAGCTAGATATAAGTAAAGTATACAATAGAGTTTGTTGGAGGCTCTTGATGAAGGTAATGGAAAAAATCGGTTTTGAAGAAAAATGGTTAAAATGGATTTTTTGTTGTGTTGTAACACCTAGATATTCAGTTGTAATTAATGGGTCCCCATGCGGTTTATTCCATGGCACTCGGGGATTGAGGCAAGGAGATCCCATGTTTCCTTTCCTCTTAGTAATTATGGTAGATGCACTAAGTCGTCAAATAACGACAAATGAACAACAAGGATGATGGAAAGGTGTCAAGATTGCACAATCATTTCCTACAATCACGCATCAGCTCTTTGCGAATAATACAATTCTATATGGTACCCCAACTTTACAGGAATCAAAATGCATCAAAAAAACGATCACTGATTTCAGCCATGAGGCTGACCAATTAATAAATGTTGAAAAGTCCTGTATATACTTTTTTAACACAGGCAGAGGTATGCAAAGGCGTATCGCAAGCATGTTTGGGTATCAAATCAATTCACTCCCTACCAAATATCTTGGAATACCATTGTTTGGGGGAGCCTCTAAAGCGATGTTGTGGGAGGAAACGATAGGGAAGTGCAAGTCAAAAATGGAGTGTTGGAAAGGGCATTGGTTGACCCTTGCTAGGAGATTAACTATGCTCAAAGTTGTGCTAGCTGCCATACCGATCTATATGCTTTCTTGCATCAACTTACCTTCCAAGTTTGCAAATGCTTTAACCGAGCTGCAAAGGAAATTCGTTTGGGAAGGTGCAAACAAACAGAGACAAATTCCATTGCTTGCATGGGATATAGTCAAAAAGTGAAAGGAGAACGAGGGCGCCAATGTTAAAGACTACAAAACCAAGCTTTGGGTGCTAAATTAACGTGAAGAATATATAAGAACCTAGATACTCAATGGTGCAAATTGTTAAGAGCAAAATATCTGGATGAAAACGACCACAATCATATTCTGACCATTGCAAACCCCCCTTAGGGTTCTGCAATCTAGAACTTCATTTTGAAATGTTGACCAACAATAACAGATCACCTGTCTTGGAAAATTGGGAACGATAGTCTAGCTTCGTTTCAAAACAACTCTTGGAATGGATATGTGCCCTTATGTGTGTTGCTCGGTATGGAAGAAGCAATAAGGATCACAAGTGTGGCGTACAGGGAAAAGTTGGTAAACTACATGATTGTGAAAAATGTCAATGGGCGGAAGGAGTTTGAATGGAAAAAATTTGAAATGCTAAATGACCAATGTAGAGGTGTTATTTTGGAAGAAATTGCAAAATGGCAGGTGATATTAATGGAAGGTGCGGACTCGAACATTTGGTGTGTTGCCAAGTCGGGAGAGTAATCTGCCAAGATCAGTTATGAAGTGATCAGGAATGAAAACAATGTGACTATCTGGCCTAAACAGCTATGTTGGCGAAGGGATGTGCTCCCTAAAGTTGGTTCCTTTGCTTGGACCGCTTTGCATGAACATATCCTCACAGGTGACCATCTAAAGCGAATTGGTGTGGCTGGTCCCCATTGGTGCGTTATGTGCTATAAGGAGGCGAAACTATTGACCACTTCCTGATACAATGTGAGGTTGCCCGACACTGCTGGTCAATGTTTTGTGCTAAGTTGCAGTGGCAAGGACCACTGTCAAACAGTTTAAAGGAAGTATTTATGGCTTAGCCAAGGCTTTTTAAAGGTTCAATTATGGAAGGAATATGGAACGAAGTCCCTGCAATGATAGTGTGGCAAATATGGAAAGAAAGGAACACAAAGGTTTTTAAATATAAAAAGACATTGGTAGATGTAATTCTGGGAAAAATTGAGTTTGATATCTGCAAGTATCTATACGGTCAAATCCGAAAGAAAAAATACAGATACACATCGGCATGGGATCAGAAGATGTTTAAAAATTGGCCCCACCTTATCCCCCCCAAGTGCAACCTACTTGTCACTCCCCACGAGACGTTGCCTAAAACTGAATTTCAACGGTGCCTCTCAAGTAAAACCTAGGGCTTTGGGTGTTGGTTTCATAATAAGGGATGAGAAAGGCAAGGTTGGCTGGACTGCATCCATCAAACTACCAAATGGCACCAATAACGACGCAGAATTTGTTGCACTCTATGAAGGTTTGTGCTATTGCACTGATCACTCTCTTAACCGTATAGATCTGGAGAGATTATGGCATCAAGGCAATCTGTTCCCAAAATGCCCCAAGCTGGAAACTAAAAAAGTGGACTGAAAAAATATGTGCGACATTGGACCTAATGGATGACTATACAATAAAGCACGCGTATCGTGAGGCAAACGGAGTTGTCAATTTTCTCTCGAATCGAGGGATTGATCAGCAAGAAGACATAGTATGCTCATGTTCACCTAATAGGTGGGATGGTTTGGCTGATAAACTGGAATACAATCTGGTGACAATCAGTAATGATAGAAATATCAGTTGCCCAAATCAGAGCATTAATCAAGAGGCAATTGTTGTGTGATATGAAGGCAATCCACACATAGTTGGGCAAGTTAAGGCATATGTAGTCACGGGTTTCCCTTTACAACTATGGTTCCTGTGTCTCCCACGAGCGGTGTTTCCTAGCAGTAATCAATTGTGTGGCATGTGCTGAGCAGGCTTGTAAAAGCTAATGATCAATTTTGAGGAAATGGCACGGCTTTGGTCCCTGTACCCTCCCAAGATCTACACCAAGCGCTAGATTTGTTTCCATAAGATTCATATCTTTTGTAAGATCACAACAGACTTTTCTCAAAATTTGAGGGTATTGAGATATGTTACATGCTGTCAGGGCATGTTGGTCCAAGCCATTCCTCCTTCCTTAAATTTGGCAATTACCCCATTCAGTTCATCTTTATATTGCCAGGGTTGTGAGTGTTCAATGGCAAATTTTTTGAAGATTAAGGGTTGCCCATGCAAGTGTAAACAGACTAATATCTCTACGCAGCTAAAGGAGGTCATCGATAGCTAGTCAGATGTGGCGGAGTTTGTAATCAGAGAGCTCATCGGAGAAAAGAATTTGCAACACTTGCACATCCACAATGCGACTCTATTGGAGCAGTTCCTATACAACTTGGGGCAGACATCGGGCAACTTTGGGTGGGCTGAGCAAGCAGTCAACAAATTCATTCTACCCAAGTACAGAGATGAGGCATCACGAGCTCTCTCAAAGCTAAGCTGGGACCCCAAAGCTAGCCTGGTAAGTGATGCAATTTGCATTGAAGTAGCAAGGAAAAATGAGGATATGAAGTAGGCCATTACTCTCCTGAGGGAAAGATTGGAAAGGAACAATATGCAAACCTACGCCTTTTATGTAAGCCATGAGGAAAATCTTTTCACTCCTGCACAAATTGAGAGACTCCAGGAGGTCATTGAGGCCGTTAGGCTGATGATCTTCACTTTGGGTTGAGAGATATGTAATCTTTCTTTTTGATGTATAATAAAGGGAGCCACCTCCAATGGTAGCAATTTGCCTAAAAAAAAATGTTGCATATTATTAGTTTTTTTATGTTTACTAGCAAGACTAATTGATTCTTAATTTGTAATATATCAACTTTTTGTTTTTTCTGTTATTATTTATAACTTCGTATTTGAACTTAAAAATAAATTTTAATAAATAATGTATTTACTTTAAATTTTAATACTAAATAAAAAACATCAATTATTTCTCTTTTTTTTCTGCATTTTTGGATTTCTGATATTTTCAAAATATTATCCTAAGAAATTGAAAATAGTTGGTTTTGGTTTGCCAAGATATTCCCAAGAAAGATATTTGCTTCTATATTCTATAAATGTGTCTATATGTGTGCACATATTCATATGGATATATAGGTACAAGTAAATGCATGTATGTTTGTATATGTATCTTGTTCTTTATGTGTATATATGCTTTGTTAAAAGGGATGTGATTTATACATATGCACATCTGTACTATTGTTAAAAATCTTGGCGCATGTTTTCTGTTTATCTCAGTGCCACAAATTGAGATCAGAATTCATGTTTAAAAACCACAATAATACATATGAAGAAAAAGAAAGTTTGCCTTTGGAAAGAGGACATGTAATAGAGAGTAGACTGTACATGGTTGCACAGTCATTGACTATAAATTGGTAGATTATGGGGAAACAAACCTTGTAAAGTTGTTCTTTAATTGCTGCACCTACAACCCCTGTATAGAACGCTGCAATATTTACTGATATAAATGGTATAAAGGATCTAGGCCGCCGGTAAGGTTCTACCATGATCCACAGGAAATTCTTCTGCCACTGAGTATGTAGCCTATTTGCATATGCTCGCCAAAGCCATTCTGTCCTAAGCCATCTGTCACAAGAAACATCATACATCACAAAATCCAACTTAGCAAAAGACTTCAAATAAATTTGGGTACTATTTTACTCAAAGGCTCAATCCAATAATGAATATTAAAAATAAAAAAATTCCTGAGTACAACAGTTACCAAAATACTTAACATGAATGATAAGAAATGTACCTTTTGATACGTTCTGGCATGCGTTCTGGCATATGTTCTGCCATATTAAAACTCTTTGTTATAGAAAAAAATTTCCATATACCAACATGAATATAATAATATCTGCCAATGACAAATCATAGACAACAACCATGTCAGAATCTTTGATCCAAAAATTCAATCGAGTTGTTTTTTATGATTTAAAAATGTTAGCAGTGTGTCATTTCCTATCATAAATTCAAAACGACCTCATCTGTAACCTTTTCCCATTTACATTTTCAAGGAGTGATAGCAAGCAGCCCTCAATTAAAAGAATTGAAACTAAAGCAAGACATGCAACAGAGATTTGTACAATACATACTAGTTTGGATTGAGGAATGACAAAAGAAGAGAGTTTTTGAGATAAGTTGGAAGTATCTTCTTGGATTCTTCTGAATAATTCAACTTGTTTTTTCCAATATTTTTCTTTCCATACTAAGGAATTCATATCATGATCTCATGTATTAGACCAGAGCCCCTTCCACCTTCTCCTGTACATATTTAATTGTTCATTTTTCACTCCATAAATAATTTGTTTCTTTTACGCCAACACAGACATTGATTTGATGGAAGTAACAGAAGAAGTGCAGATTAATGAAGCAGGTTTGAAAGGAAAGGAGATTAGAGCTACAAATTCAATTTCATGGTTGGGCTAGGAGTCATGGATAGAAATTTTGAAGGAGCTCCAATAGAATATTTCTGCAAGGAGTAACAAGGAAAGAAAAGGAAATAAAGTTTGTTAAGTAAATAACATCTGAGACTGCACAGATATGAGAGCTGCTGACACTTTTAGACAAGCAACAAGTAGAGCTCAGATGAAAGAATCGTGATTAACTATTTGTGCATGAGGCGGCAGTTCACTGAGATAGAACAAGCCACTCAGATATTTGGATCCAAGATCAAGTATCAAATCTGTTAAGAAATACTTGTGAACCAAGCCCTAGCAGAAAGGGAATGTCTTTTGGAAGAATCAATTAAGCATAGACAGTAAATTTTTGGAAGAAATATCGGAAGCATAAGAGGATCATGACACTGGAGAGAGCATGAACAAAGGTGAAGAGTTACAGGCAACATGTAATGTGGATCAACCACCAGCTCTTAGAAGAAGCCAAACAGAAATTGACAATATCCTCTCAACTCTTACCATTAAAACCCAACTAGGTACTGGGGTGGCAAGGATTAGATGGACGCAACCTAGACAGTAAAAGATTCAACTGGAAACTCAAGCATATTGGGAAAGTGGACAGCAATACAAATTTACTGATATCATGCTTCGTGGAAGGGAGAGAGTTTTTCAAAAGAAGTATGGGATCCCTAAGCTGGAATGTCTTAGGCTTAACAGCCTCTCACAAATGTCCATTGACTGGGCATCTCATTGAAGTGGAGAAACCGGATACAATGATTCTTCAGGAAACTAATATAAGTGTATGATACTTTCAAAGTATTGCCAATTCAATTCGGAACTGTGTGAATGGAAGGACCTTGATGCAATTGATTCAACTAGAAACCTGGTAGTTGGTAGAAATGCTAGAGCACCATTTAGTGTGCAGATTTCTTAATGAAATTATTGTTTGAATTGAATCATTAAGGGTTTTGATTGAAACCTTTTCTTTGCTATTTATAATGTTTATAGACCAATGGAGATAATGTTTATCTTCTTAGGCAGAATACTATGTCAGAGCTATTGAAAAGTGGACCACTACAAAAAGTATTGTATAAGATAAAATTTGACATACAGCATAAGAAAAAGAATAAAATTTTGGTAATAAGGAAAATTTAAAAGATAAACAACTCTTACTCACACAATTTATTGAATGAACATAATCAAGATGAGAATGTATAGTACATATATTCTGTATCCCTACATCACATGAATGGGCGAAGAAGAATGGCTCCAAGTAATTGTTAAATCCCAATGTGATTCAGTAAATTATGGCTCCAAATCATTGTTAAATTGTAATGTCCCCATTTTCAATGTCCTCTTTCGAATTAGTCTAGTACACACTATTTTTAGTAAGTGATATATTTAGTAACTGGTCCGGCAGGCAAAGCAGTGTAGGGTTTCCTATTTGGGCAATGTGTGGAAGTTGTCCGATGAGCTTTATTGCTTGTGCCAGTCCTTTCTGTGGGGTTTTTTTAGTGTTTCAGTGGAACTTTCTATTTATAGCAATGGCCAGCTTACAGTGCTTACTATTCTTAGTAAGCCACAAGACATTCCAGTCATCTTCAGTTTTGTACCAGTTGATGTTTGGTGAGTACTTACTATTTTTAGCAATTGCTATTTATAGTAAGTCTATTTCGGGAAACTGGTCCCAAGCCCATTGTGTCCTCAACAGTGTTATTTCTAAGGTGGCATTGGAGAGCCTAAGGTTGAATTATTTAATAGTTGTTTTTAATCAGTCACTTAAGTTATTTTATAAAATAACTTTATAACTTAAGTGAGGGGTAAGTGGTCATCAAAAAAATAGCTTGGTGCCTAAGTGATAACTTAAGTCATTTTAGAAGGCTACAAAAGTGCAAATAGTTTCCTTATGAGCAGGACACCCCTTTGAGGATTATTTGATAATGTTTTAAAGTATAAAACAAAAATATCAAAAGGTTTTTGGAGGGAAAATGATTCAAAACCTAAAGTTGCCCTAATTTCCCTCTCACCTTCTATAAAGTGACTTTTTGGCTCTCATTTGCTCATGGATGATTTGGCTACTTAAAGAAATGATGCTGGTTTTTCGCCAGGAGGTCTGATAATCGGAGTTGAGGATGAAAACCCTCGATATCTAAGGCTTCAGCAGTGCAAGACCTGCCCTAGCTGGTAGAAGGGTGGTTTCAATCAGAAATCACATTTTGGCTTCAATTTGCAGATTTCAGGGTTTGAGAATAAATATTTTTCAGTTCTTTTGAGGTGTTTCAATTTGGTTTTCGGAGTGAGTTGGCATCTTTTCAGTTTGGAGTGGATTTCTTGAAGTTTTGGTGTGATTTTTATCAATTTCTGGCACTAACATTTCTGGACCTGAACCCACATTTTTGCTCATATCTCTGAGATGGATTGAGCTTTCAAAATGGGTATTGGCTCTTTGAATGGCTCTTCTCAAGGCGATTCTTTCAAGTATAAGAATGCAATTTTTGGATGAGTATTGGATTTATCAAAGCAGGTCGAACTTTCTCCTGGGACGGCCTTGGTGGAAAACTCAGTTACAGCTTGCTGGAATAGGCTGCTTCAACTTGCCATTGAAGTCTGATTGCAGTATTTTCTGACGTTGGAAAGCAAGGGGATAAAGGTCAGGACCTTGGTGCTGTATGTTTCCTTTTGGGAGCTTTATATACGCTGTCATGCTTCTCTATTCCAGGTCTGAAAGTCTACTTTGAGTTCTGATATAAATGGTTGTAAATCTGCACATTACATGTCATTGAAATCTGAATATAGAAGGGCTGAATGTTATCTTTCTAGCAAGTTTTCTGTTGTTATCTTTTGCAAATTTGTTATAAATGTTTGGCATGCTTTATTCATGAATGTCTTATGAGAAAACAAACAAACAAAATCATAGAACCTACAAACAGCAGTTAGAGCAAAAATCAGAATAAAACAATTTGGGGTCAGTCATTACATAAATCCAAAGGTGATTAAGTGACATTAATGGACAACATCATATTACATGTCGAAAGAGTTGGGAGACAACCAATTCATATACCCAACAACAGGAAGACCTTTATGAGAAATATCCTTAATATGCAAGATATGAAGAAAAGCTTGCTTTCAGTCAGTCAATTTGGTACAAAGAATATGTTATGGAAAGAAGATACTTTATTAAAGATCAAAGACAGAATATCAAAGCTATATCAATACTGAGGTACATGGCAGATACTGTATGCTGTAAGGATCTATTTTCTATGGTCTATTTAAGAGATTGGATCTAGGATGAACGAACAGGTTATTTGAACTACATAAAAATTGATGCTACAATTAAATTCAGTAAATGATCTTAAAAACTGAAGTTGACAAATGTCTCAATGAGTCTTGTGTGACAACAATTATCATGAAGAGAACCTTGAAAGAGGCTTATTGGAAAGCAAGAAAATAAGTTCTAATGCGCTTTAACTTGTGTGGTCCAATATAGAAACCTAAGTCACAAGGTTTGTCTTTGTGCTCATGTTTGAGTTTCGCAAAGAAAAAATTCTGAAAAAGTTTATCAATTAATAAAATTTGGAAACAAAATCATGAATAAATTCCAAGAATATAAATATACAAATTTAGTGTTTATATTTAATAAAAATTTATAAATATATTCAATATTTATGATTTCATAATATTAATAAATGTTTTAATAAATTAAAACCTTATGTACCCTGGGGATGCATCCACTATTTATTTTGGCCTGTCCCCTATAGAGGATATATTGGAAATGCAAGGACAGGTAAGAAACATCCCCACCCTTTACCCATTTTTTTAAAAGATCCAGGAACATTTCCAAATGGCGAATTTGCAAAAGGAAATAGCAAGCGACTGCTAGTCATCTTCTACAGCCCAAGCAGCTAAAAAGAAATTTAAAGAAAAAAGGATGGGGGGCATACAAGAACCCCCACACTCCTTTACACCAACTTCAAACCTAAAACAGCCAAACAAAAATCAAACTCATTTTTCCATTTTCCAAATTGTGAAGAAAAAGACAAAGAAAGAGAACAGATGTAAGAAGAGATGAGAAAAGTTGTGTGAATAAGGGAAGAGAACATTAAATATACATCATTTTAAGGTAAGTTTACTATCCATTGTTCATTTGCTCAAATTTCTTTGCATTTTGTTTGGTTTTTTTCAAAGTTCCAAAAACTTAGAGAGGGTTTTTTTTGTTTTTTATTTGTTTTATGTTTGCAGTTGCAGTTGTGTTTTGAATTTTTAACAAAAAATACAATGAGCAGCAGTAAGGGTAGTGAGGGTGAAGAGGTTCAAATATAACAAAGAAGTTGTATAAGTATTGTTGAGGATTCTTCTACGAGTAGCAGTATTGCAAGGACCATGAGTTCAAATAACCCATTTGAATACCTTTGTCATTTGTGCAACAAAGAGTACAAGGTAACTACACACGAGTCTACTCTCATTTTTTGGACAAGGGGTAAATTGTTATGAAAAAAAAACCTAACTGAGAAGGCCGAGGTGACTAGGTTGTACATGTAGGGGGAGGCAAGAAATAAGGGAACGCAAATAAAGACTATGCAGCCTAAAATGTTGTATAAGTGGTGACCAATTCAGCCCATGTATGTAAGTTGACTTGATGATGGAGGGTACTCACAAGCACATATTCTAAACTCCATGTTGGGTTCATGAATTGACTAACACATTGAAAGACAATGGGAAGATAGATTGAGTGAAGGTAGTGGTGGTAGAAGCTAAAGCTAAGTTGCTGAATTGGAAATAGGTATAGGTATGGGTATGTGGGTATAGTACACTGGTACGGCAAAATATTTTGGGGCCCGATTCCATATAGACACTAATTCCAAGATGATTCGTACCCAAAATCGGCCTATTTTTTGGACAGTTTGATAACTTAGAGCTGAAGGAATATAGATATTTATTTGCAACCATCACATCTCATTTTCTTTGATCAGGACTTTTACAAGGAAGGAATTCCTCAAGCCCATGGATGTCATCAGTGTACAATGCATGTTATATACTTCAATAATATGGTTTATCCGACTATGTATTAATTGTTTGTTGGCTTCGAGCAGTTATAAGCATCAATTGGTTGACCAGTGATTTTTAATGGCTGATAGTTGAAATTTGGGAATGCAAAATTGGCTAATAGTTTGAGCTACAACATGACTTGAATCACCACATTTTTACAAAATTTTAATATAATCTTTATTTAAATTGCCAAATAATTTATTTTATTAAAAAAATTAACTCAAAAAATTGCCACAATATTCGATACATGATTAGATCAGATTTGCCTAAATGTTATAAATTATAGTAAAAATCTATATTAATTTACCAATAGTATATCATAATTATTAGTTACTTTAGGACCATATTTCTAATCTTTAGTTTCCACCATTGATTTATAATATAATCTAATGGCCCTTGTTGTATTCCACGAAGTAAAATATACCCATAATCTATAAATGCTCATAGACCCCACAATTTTAGGTCGCATGAGAATTATAGATTGTGGGTAAATTTTACCTTACAGAGTACAACGAGGGTCGTTAGATCAATGATCTAAAAGAAATTTTGAGCCCCATGAGAATTATAGATCATGGGTACATTTTGCCTTGCAGAATACAATGAGAGCCATTATATTATATTTTAAAACAATGGTGGAAATTAAATATTATAGTCTTACCCTTCAACCCATCAATAATTTCCACTCTCAGGCCCCTATTTTTCCATGAGAATTATTTTTAGATTGGATAGATTCGCCATCATAATTAATGCATTTTCCTATTATTTTTCAAGATTCGCCAAAATTTTAGTGATTTAAAAAAATCGCCAATAAAATTAATAATTTTTTTGAAAAAAAAGAAAGATTCACCAATAGAAATTAATATTTTTTCCTAAAAAACTGAAATATTCGCTAGGATTTAATATCTTTTTTTGAGAGGGGTTTCTTAAAGTTATCACTATGGTTGACAATTGTGTTCTTCTTAGCAACCATCGGGTTCTTTAAATAGATTTTATATCATCAAGGAAAGCAATATAATCTAGTTGGATTGACTATAATCCTTGGCTGACCATCTTTAGTTTACTTTTCTAGAAACTTCATGTGCGAATAAAGATATACTTTTATTCCTCTATTTGGTATGCATTATTAATTTTGTTCATTATTTCAAGTATTAATTTTATCAGATAAGGGAGTAAACATTGGTGCCATTGCCTTAAAAGAAATCGGGGTAGATTTGAGAAATTCATGACTTTAGACCCCATTAAAGGCAAGAAGAGACTGCAAAGTGGTCAAGACCAAGAGATGAGACGATTTTTGAGGATCGTAGAGCAAAGAGAACAAAGAAGAAGATTACGAGAAGCACTCGAGGAAAACAAAATCGTACAATTCCCAGGTTAGAGCCCTTCCCAAGAACATAGTTGGAACTGAAGTGTACGTTGAAGTCGGACTATAAGCTTAATTCAAAACCTCAATCCAGAAAATAAAAACAACACCATCATAAGAAACCATATAAGGAGTGGCAAGAGATAGCAAAACATTTACCCTTACCCAACAAAGAGTGGACATATCTTTGTGACCAAGTATAAAAACCAATAAATGAAGAATAGGAAATAAAGTCTAAAAACTCAATACCCAAGAATAACATAGATTGATTGAACAATCGTTGATCAAAGATGAGGTGGCTAAAGGATGTGAACCTAAAACTCCTAGACCAAAGACATATATGATAGAAACTAAAGGCAACTTTGTACAAAACATGTAATATCCATGGCTCAACTACCATGCAAAAATTTTGACTTTCACCAATTCGGTTGCACAGGCATTTCGTCAAACAGTTGGCATTCTACTGGTCTGTGTTATTGCCTTTCAGTTTGTTGTGAATTAACATTAATATTAATCATCATAACATTGAATTCTCAATCCCACATATGGATAACATTTCCTTTATACCAAATCATTGCATTATATGGTCAACAGATAATTGCTTTTAACTTTGTGCCTTGCTGTTACATAATTACATACTTAGAAAATTGCACACAAAAACTGAAATATTAATGAGATGCACAGAAACAGCAAAATAAATCTTCAAATATTATTACCATATGCTGACCTTGTTGACCTTTTATGTGCTGAACTGTCACAAATCCCAATCAGCGTTCTTTTACAACCCTTATTAATTGTACAGTGCCCCTTTACCAAGTGCAGCCCCTCTAAGAAATGTACGGCAGCTTTGACTAGTCTTTGTATGGCTGCATTGGAAATTTCTAAGGCCTATATGCCTTTTTCATGCATGAGTCCCCACAATAGTCTACTGTAGGAAGTGAACCATCAACTATCCTAGGTGGCTCAATAAGTGATTCAATTGGTTTTACCGTATAATTACACACCACACCTAGATCCCACATCCTATGATTATCACAAGTATCAAAAGAAAATTGCTCCTCTAACCTATTGAAACTACATTCTTGATGTTTTTCCCATAAACTATTGGCATTTTGAATCTCTGCCGTACAAGGAATGCTGAAATCATTATGCATGATTCCATCACTTATGCATTCTCCTTCATGTTTCCAAGGGTAGCTAGGCTCCAAAATGCAATCCTGTGAAACTCATCAATTCTTTCAATTATTTGCTTGATTTCCATGGTCTTCGTGTTCGATTCTCGTTCTTTGGGTGTAGCTGCAATAGATGACCGATTTTCAGCTTGTAGAGTGAAAAATCAACCAAACTTAACTCTAGGTTGAGTTCCTCAACCTCTTTCTCCTTGTCTTCAGCAAACTTGATAGCATGATCCCTATTTGAAAGCAATTGTAAGTAATCTGATTTCATTGTTTCCAAGGCTTTTTCAACTACATACAAATCTGCAAGTGTGGATCCTCTTTCAACCCCTTTCTCTCTATTTTCAACTTGGGCCTTCCAACAGAGATTTTCAATGAACTTGTGTGTATTACCAATATGCATTAATGCTGAAACAATCTTGTCCTGAGTAACTTTCAACTGTTTCTTCAAATTATGTGACTCACTGGGCCAATTATCAAAATCAGATTCATATAATGAATTTTCTGATTTGTCTTCAAGAACATGCCTCTCAAAATCAACTACCTCTATAACATCCTCCTCGCATAATTCATGCTTTGAGGTTAGGACAGCACTTTTTTCAGAAGAAATTTCACCCCAAACTGGCTCCTCGTCATAGTTGGAATTTTCTAAATTCATTGTTTTAGTTTCCAAAACTTCATTATAACATAATCATCCATTAGTGAACTGCTGCTAGGAAGAATACATGAATCAGCATACCTCATAATCCTTATTGGATTGATCTGAGTTTGTAGCCAAGGCTGCTGTTTTGTCATCTTCATCAAACAAATCCTTAACATATGAAGGTACATGCACTTCATTGGAGTCATTTTTTGGTTCTGTTATACATACTTCTGCAGGTAAGGTATTTACTTCAAGTTCTATAGTCTCAGCTTTTTCTTTGTTCTCATCATCACTCGGCTGCAATGAACATGTGTTAAGAGTTATTAACTCACCTTCTTTGTTGTTCCCACATATGTGACTATGTGTCCATGCACCTTGGCATGTGAAACAATGCTGCTCTCTTCTCAATTGGTTCTTGCTCATTTTAAGAGGTCTTGTAACCTGTAAACCCAAAGAAATCAATTCCTCTTCAGTCAATTGGCGTTTTATCTTCTCAATTTTTTGCTCAACCAATCTTTTTGATAACTCATGAGCTACAAGTGAGACAACCTACTCCTTCCTCCAAATGGCCAACAAATTAGATAGCAATTGCTTGGAAATATCCCCATCCTCGACTAAAACCAGAGACACGATAACTTGCATTGTTGTTTTAACATTCTTTGTATGATATATTCTGATTTTGCAAAGAAGCGTTGAAACATTTTGAGTATCAAATCATCACATTTGAGGTCAAGCATCAACACACAAGATCTAACCTTTGCAAAAGTTTCTAAAAATTTTACCCTTTTATCAAAAGAAGGTTGCCTAGTATCATTCAACCCATGAAAACTCTCCTCAATCAGCTGGAATATCTTTTTCATTATGTCATCTATGTACAATATTTTACTAAGTTACCAAGTCACCTATATTAGAGCCCAGATACTATTCGATACAATTCGGATTCGGGATTCGGGTTCGATTCGTCAAAAATTCGTCCAGGATTCGGCATAGTCTCTGTGGATTCGACCTGGATTCGAACCTGGACTGTGGATTCGACCAAGATTTCGTTGGGCGAATCCAAGGCGAATCCGACGCAAATTTTCACATCAAAACGCAACAATAATTAATGTTTTCAACCTAAGTTACCAATATGAATGATGATGTCAATATTTCCCAAGTCCTCAATTAATCGATCGGTAGTGTTAAGCGACCCAGGCTGAAAGTTGTTATACTCATTAGACCCATCATGTTCTGCGTGTAAAAAATGATCACCTTGTAGTCATGTCTAGGAATCTTCAAGAGTCAACTTTTCAGCTTAATTGACTTGTATTGACTCCTACAATTTTTTTATTAGTTAATGTTGGCACAAAAGAAATATTTCTGACATTAAACCAAATATAAGTACAATGAAAGTAATTCTGGGAAGGCAAAGAACCTTCTGAAAAATTAGCCTCAAAATAAAAAACTATAAATCTGATGATATCTTCTACTTTTGGGTGTATGTTCTATATTATAATTTGTACAAAAAAGCTTCGTGATTTTCCTGTATAATTTTGTTTTATGATCTAGAAATCGAAGTAATAGATCTGTATCAATGTATCAATATCTTCTGGAAGCTGTAGACAGATGGAATTTATTAGACACAGAAACTTCAATTACAGTAAAATTATAGGGACAATACAATACAAAAGTTAATGGAACAAACCTTTCCCATGTCACCAAAAATAATTACACGTTGTACAGAATCTTGCCCAGGATATGTAGATGACATAAACGAATTCAACTGCCCCCAAATATATGAGCCATTGAATAGCTTATGACCAACTTTGTAGTAATATCTGTATCATTAATAGCCAAATTAATTACTGCTGCAAATATGTATATATTTCTGATTTTTATATGTTTTTTGTATTACCGTATCCAAGCCGTACCCAACCCCAATTTTTTTTTTTTTGAAGAATCCCATACCGGATTCTCGTACCCGTACCCGAATCCAAAAACGAATCGGTAACTTAGGTATTTTAGGAGCTGCAATCCTTATGATTTCACTAAGGCAAGAGGTGACTGCAAGTCTCACATTTTTATCTGAATGTCTCATAAGCTTGGGCTGGACTAAAGAAAACATTGATGGCTTCAAAGCCCAATTCAAAATCCCCCAATCTGATTGGTCTGCTTTGGACAAACACAATTCCAAATCATTCAACCTAAGAACATCATCTGGAAATTGCACAAACTACAATCCTTTTCCAACTACAAAAAGCCAACTTCCCATTTCCTTTTCTTTCTGCGAATTTCCAAGCTTGACACACTTGAATGAATCATTGAGAGTTTTTGAGAAAGGACCCATGTTCTGACTTGCTCTAACTGATATATATTTTTTTGATTTCATTCATGTTGTCTTCATTTTCCATTGCACTAGCAAAATTATTTTCCTTTGTCCCTTTTTCTTTCTTTCCAACTAATGAATGAGGTTCTAACAACTCAAGATGCTATAGCAATTTTGTTAAATTCTTATCATATTTTTGGAAATTTTGTAACAGTTTTGCCAGGAGATCCTGCACGGACTTCATCTTTCTTATTGAAATAACCAAAACTCTGCTGCAACTGAAATGACTAAGTGCTAGTCACTCACCAGAAGCAAACCAAGAGTGAACTTTTCCTAACTTCTAGATTCAATAATGTGCAAGCATATAGCTGGAAACCTCAATTCAGATCAGAATTTTCTGCTATTAAAATTTAGAATTAAACCCCACTGGCTCGCAAGATCTTTAGCTCTTATACCGCTATAATATCCCGGGCTAAATTACTATGCAAAAATTTAGTTTTCACCAATTCGGTTGCATAGGCATTTCGTCAAACAGTTGCCATTCTACTAGTTTGTGTTGTTGCCTTTCAGTTTGTTATGAATTAACATTAAAATTAATTATCATAACATCGAATTCTCAATCCCACATATGGATAACATTTCATTTGTACCAAATCATTGCATTATATAGTCAACAGATAATTACTTTTAACTTTGTGCCTTGCTGTTACATAATTACATACTCAGAAAATTGCACACAAAAACTGAAATATTAATGAGATACACAAAAACAGCAAAATAAATCTTTAAATATTATTACCATATGCTGACCTTGTTGACCTTTTATGTGTTGAACTGTCACAAATCCCAATCAGCATTCTTGTATAACCCTTATTAACCGTACAGCACACCTTTACCAAGTGCAGCCCCTCTAAGAAATGTACAGCAGGTTTAACTAGTCTTTGTATGGCTGCATTGGAAATTTCTAAGGCTTATATGCCTTTTCCATGCATGAGTCTCCTTGTAGATGCTACAGTTGGCTTTGGTCAACCTTGGGAAGGCCACGCTAGCATATGTGAAAGGCTTTCAAGCCTTCATAAATATGAATTGATCCTCTCACTTGCTATTTAGGATATGCAATGGTACAACTGGATTAAACTCGGCTTGTACACAATATATAATATTTATCTCATTCACTTTCTACCCTTGCACACACTGCACTATATTTTCTAATTTTTCACTAGTGCACACATCACAAAAACAATTTTATTATTTGTCTGCAAATTTAATAAATTTGTATCTCACAACTAGCAAACCTATAAACTTGTCTTTTGGAAAGATTATTCCTTTTAAACAATTTCTTGCACAAACTCCTTCAAATTTGCACACCTACGAACCCTGTATGAATTCACCTCTAAATCTGAAATGAGGGTTTTTGTCCCCATTTACAAAATCTTCAACACACCATCATTCCCTGGTTGGAATTGCGCTGCCTTTCGGGTTTTTATCCATTAGGAAAACCTTTGGGGTTTTCGTCCCTCCAATGAGAAATCTGGCCACATACACAAATCTCCAACGAGAAATAAACAATCTTCTGAATAATGCAAATGAGCTCACAAAACTCCTTTTATAACATTTTCCAGGAACTTTTCAAAAAACACAATATAAAATCACTTTATTAATTAAATAAGCCTTATATTCTCAAAAAGTGATTTATTTAATTATTTAATTATTCCCGGCACCCAAAGTCACTTTATCAGTGTCCCGACATTTAAAGTTTTTCATCCCAGTTCCAACGAGCTATAACATTAAAGTGCCCATTAAAATATTTTAATTAAATACTAATATCAACCTTAGTAAAATTAATTAAAAATAGCTCAATATTACATCCAAATTGCAGAAACGGTTGAAATACATCAAATTCGAAAACTGAATGCGCATGAGTTATACCAATGATGAATGATGATAAACAGACCCGATCAAGTGACTTACTATAAATCAACACTCTCTCCAAGATTCTTGGAGAACACACTAGGAGCCGAAAATAACATCAGAACGCGCCATCTGAGTCCCTTAGATCAACTGAGCTCATTGGTGACATCAAATAATCCCTCTGATAAGGATGGCACACACCAAGAAGGTCAAAACCAACTACAATGCAAAAGAATCCAAAAATGGGGACATTCCATAACACTACAGCAAGACAAGTTGAGGATTCCCATGCAATCGAGCGTGCAACTGAAGTACCAAAGCATTTGAATCAAAACCTTCTGATAAGTTGGTTCTAGGCATTGACATTGCACAAAAAAAAGATGGTGACTCTCTCGTCAAGTCCTAGTATTGAAAGGAAGAAGTTATCTAAATTTACAAGCAATGGCTCGAAGGGCCCCACACAAGATTGCAAGACCTGTGAAACCATCTGGACAACAAATGGCCAAAAAGATAGAACCTATCGGTTACAATCCTTTCTAGCAACCTTAAGAGGAATAGCTATTGACCGATACACAGAAGCTGATCCAATCTCCAAACCTAATTGAAAAAGATTAAAAAAAGTTTTTGAGGAAGAGTTTAAATTGCTTCAAGATGATAATGAAATGGTAGCAGAAATTTACAATACAAGACAAGTTAAGCACAAAAATGTATGAGCTTATAATCATAGACTTAAAGAATTTCTTGTTAAGTTAGAAAAATAGCCGGCTGACAATCTCAATAAAAGATGGTTCATTGAAGGTCTAATATCATCATTATTAAAAAAGATGAAGGTGGTAGTACCCTCTTCCTATGCAAAAGCCTACAATTGAGCGATAGACATAGAAAGTGAAGACAAAATGTCCTCCCATGGTAAAAGAAAAATAGAGGAAGATAGAAGTTCAAATGACAGCAGCAACAATGGATTAGAAACAATACAAGCACTCTAAAGGGACATGCTCCAGATGATGAAAGAATTGAAGGTGGAGAAAGAAACCAACAAAAAAACTAATGAACTATGGTGTACTAAGTGCAAAACAGAGGGGCACACAAAAGGTAATAATCCTAGAAAGATGTTTTGTGAGATTTGTCAAGTTATGGATCATTCAATAAAGGAGTATCCATACAATTTGAAGACTAGGAGTACACAACTACTCTACACAAGGAGAGCAATCCATTCCATTGAAGCCACGGAATGCATCTCAAGGTGGTTATCAAAATCAAAGAGGAAGTCGAAGCCAAATACAATACGACCCCAAAGGACGTCCGATCATTTAATGTTGGTAGTGTCATGAATGGGAACACTTTTCGTGAAACTACCAGAACAAGTACGAAAAAGTGCAATTATTGTGCAAACGGTGTGGACTTGTAGACCATGAAGACATTGAATGTTAGAAGCAACAGGCCAGCATCAACCCGGTTGATGTGGAAAGGAAAAATGAAGTATTGGTCGTTACTTGAGCCCAAGCAAAGAAGGTTGTGGTACTCAGACCCACGTATAAAACAAGCAAGATTTCATGAAGCAAGAGCCAAAGTCGAGCAAACTATAGATAACGAGCAACACCACTCAAATACAAATGCACGTATGGTAACAAATCCATTACAATATGAGAAAAATATTACACGACAAATACTTCAAGTTACCATATCGATTAAAGTAGTGGATTTATTGCAAAGTATTCCTAAACTCCAACATGTTATGACTAATACTGTATTGAGGGAGAATGAGATAGTGCATGCTATGGACAAATTGGAATTTGGGGAGAATAAAGATCCAATAACTAAACCTTTGTTGTTGGGCGACCAAGTAATGGATCCCATGTTATTAATAGTTAGCACAACAAAGAAACCAACGGTGGTAAATATGGAGATCCTTGGAAGGAATCTCAAAAATAAAATTGTAGCATCAAAAATTGTCACCCTTAACAATTTCACACTACCTTGACACCCTAACTTGCTTATAACATTAAATATAATAATAATTTACTCATTTCAAGGCCAGATCAATAAAATATATTTAAATCCTTGTCATCCCAACAATTTTGGGCCAAAAAGTACCGGTCATGGGCAAAAGGCACCCTAGACAAAAAAGCAAATTTTTGAATGTCTCAAATTTTGATTGGTGGCCTTTTATGATTTGAAAATGACCCCAAGTCAGCCCCTACCCAAAAGGATTAATTAAAATGCATATATAAGCATGTTTTCCTCTCACTTCAAGCACTAGAAGAAGGCAATTATGAATGTGAAGTCATTATGTTGCAATTATGAAGAAGTATTTAGTTATCCTCTACATGCTAGCTTCAGCAAGCTATTGCGTATGTGAGCTAAACTTTTGCAGGTCCATCGAGCAATCAAGCATCCATCAATCAACTTGTCTGTGGCATCTCTTTTTCAAGGGTTTTCACATCAAGGTAACATTATCATTTATCATTTGTCAATTTCAATCAATTATTATTGTTTTGGCTTCTACCCAACCTAGGGCATGTCATCTCGATCATCATCAATCGCTATACGTGGAGGTAGAAATACCAACACAGGGTTTGACTTAGGCAAGCCCCTATGAAGCACCACCTTTTCCCCTATTTTCATGTGTGCAAGTCAGATTTGGAAGTTTTAGCAGAAGATAGTCTGAGAAAACGAAGAGTAGACTATGATACACATATCAAACTTTTGAATTCTGAAAAAGCAACAATTTGGTCTAGGGTGCACTTGGCCCTTGACCAGCTACTTCGAGCTCAATTTTTGAGTACAGGTTCCTCTCTGTCTCTACCTCTCGGATCCGAAGCTAATTTTTGATTCCCCATTTTCATCTGTGCAATAATTTTCATTTTCAAATCTAGCGTTGTATGTCAAATAGGCTTGTCAAAACACAAATCCAATTTATCACAACCCAGCTCAAAAACAACATAAACCCTAGAAGGTTGGCTCTCCCTTGTGGCAACAAGCTAATCATCAAAACTTAGTTGATTTATGTTTAATGTTGAGTCAAGTGAAAAGGAGATAATCCTAGTTAATCTAATTGGATCTAAGATCACTTTTCCCACTCAAGCAACAATTATTAATGGAAAGGTCTAGTGTGAATGTACTTTTGAAAGATACCTAAAGAAGTTTGGGTAAGCCAAGTCTCTAGCCCCCAAGTTTTCAACTAGTAGGTGTGAATCAACAATGCATTAAGGTACTTGGTGTTTTAATGGGCCAATAGATAATTATCGAAATTCAAGCATTACTGTTGAATTTTGTGGTCATTTCATTATAGAAGAAAGCATAGGACGCATTATTGGATTGAAGTTAGCTAGTATCAACCAAAGTAGGCCACAATTGGAAAAAAGAATAAAATCTCCATTGAAAACAATGGTCAAAAGTATATAATCGATTTAAAGAACCACGCAGTTAGTGAGTAAGCAACTTTCTTCAATTCGTCAAATTCAGACTTCAAGGAAGAATGGACAAAGATGCATGATTTGGGTCCAATAGAGCCAAACGAAAAAAGGGATTTTGGAATTACAATTATGCTCAAAGGATGCAACAAATTCTAATTGAAGCCTATTTCACTAGCAAATGGAGGACTATCTGGTATTTTTGTCAACTTGTAATTTTCTTGAAGCTACAACTCTTAGTTAAGAGCAACAAATGAAAAACAATTTTGAAAAGTTGGATAGTTTATGTTGTGCTATGTAGTCCATGGTTTGCAAAAGACAGTAGTTTCAAAAGAGGTATCCAACTTTACAAAAGAATGTAAAATTTATGCTAGTATGTCTCAAAGTAATAATCTTCAAATATTTAATTTGGAGCATACAAATACTTGTCAAGTCAAATCAACTTCACTAAAAAATTATAGAAAAAGAAAAATTACTAAGCAGAAAGGACACAAAAAGAAAATATAAGGTGGGCTCCGCAAAACAAAGTACGGCCTATAAGTTTCAATATACAGCTTATAAATTCCATTGTACAACTTAATTCCATCGTATGGCTGACCTTTATTTTTACCATCATACGGTCTTATCCAATTTTGGCTATCATGCAGTACAATTCATCCTTTTTCATTGTACAAACTAGTTCGTCCTTTTCCACCATACAATTCAATCTGTTCTTTTCCATTGTACAATATGCATTAAGCATATCTAGCATACGAAATAACCACTCACTTTCCACCATTTGACTCCACCACAAAGTTGTCCTATACTCACTTGCAACCTACAATACAATCTGAACATCCATCACTCAAACAATTTATACAATTCTTGTTCATACAATGCTTATTTACAATAGTATGATTTAATTTTCAAGTGATTGAACAGCCTCTATTGCTAGTCATACAAGTTTCAAGTATACTTTTTCTATAATCAATGGTATGGTATTAGAGAGAAAAATGTTGTGCGCCATGAAGGTCTTTGTGGTTTTAAAGGTCTTCATTTGGGCTTGTTGACAAGCGCTTTGCCCTCCACCAAGCCCTATATTGCAAAAGAAAACACGACAAGAAACGAACCAGGAGCACTACTCCCAAACCCTGCAAGGAGCGTTGTCCCTTGACCCAACTAGGGGCATTGCCCCCAAACCCCCATCAAACTTGTTGAGACTCAATATTTAAATAATTCAATTGTACAACTTTTTCTATGTAATCTTGTTGCAATAATCAATGGATTTTCTAATATACTTGACCACCTATTGTTAACTCTTCTAGGTGGAAACAAAGAATCATTCTTGCTAGTTGGTGAATTAAATGAATGTACATTCATGGCATATGGGGACACTAAACAATATTTTCATGATCAAAATGCTCCTAAAATGTTTGCAGTACTATTAGGGCTCAATGATCAATTGGGTGCAACATTCTAAACTTTCAATGTGCAACCAAATGGGGTCCCTTGGTTGGTTGGTCCTTTGTATTTTTCATTTATTGGCATATGTTATGGAGATGTTGGTTCTACTTCTACTTCATGTGTTCTTCTAGGTTTGCATACAGGTTCTTCATTTGCAGCGTCATCATCAATTTGGAATGCCTTCTCTGATGTTACTTGATGCTTACTTGTTCTCCTTGTTGTCTAAAAGACTGACTTTTTCTTTTGGGGGGGATGATGTAGTCAATGTACAATGCCTATAATTATGTTTCAATAATATGGTTATCCGACTATGTACTAATTGTTTGTTGGCTTCGGGTAGTTATAAGTATCAATTGGTCAGCGATTGTGTTCCTCTTGGCAATTGCCAGGTCCTTTAATAGATTTTGTATTGTCAAGGAAAACAGCGTGATCTAGTTGGATCAACTTTGATCCTTGGTTGATCATCTCTTGTCTACTTTTGTAATAACTTCATGTTGGAACAAAGATGCACTTTTACTCTATTTAGTATGCATAATTAATTCTATGCATTATTTCATGTATTCATTTTATCAAATAGTTGAGTAAACAATGGATACTAGATATGCCAGCTACTTCATTTGATTAGAAAGGATGGTTGAGGTGCAAGAGCCTCTACGACGAATGTTTCATTAATCTAGAGTAGAGTAGATGGCCTGGGGCAAGCACGACTAAAGGAAAATAAAGTGAAACAAATGATCCTTGATGATGACTAGTGTTCCACAATGAGGTAAGAAATTGTTGATTTCATTATTAAATTGCTAATTTATTAACGTCTCTAATGTATAAAATCAAATACAAAATTGAATTCATGTTTATCCTTTTTTGCTGGTGAATGCTGAAGAGCACACAGAAAATATTGGGGGAGGGTGTGGGTGGGCGGGTGAATTGGTATTTTAAACTTTTAAAACTTAAAACCATCAGAATCAGCAATGAAAATAGTAAGAGCAAGCATAAGACAAGATGAACAAAAATTTCACGTGGAAAACCCTTTCAAGTAAAAAACCATGGCAAAACAAAGCTTTTATTATCTTCAAATGGGCACCAACCCAGGAGACTGCAACCTCCAAATTACAAAAGTGAGCACCAACTCACTAGAAGCACCAACTTCAATCAGCTGAAGCACCAACTCACTGAAAGTTTTCACAACAAGGCAACTCTGATTTCAAATACAATCTGCACATTTACTGAAATACTCATGATGACATATATAAGTGTTGTTCTACAAATTTTTCAAGTCCTTCAACAGATTTACAAAGGCTTGCACATCATCATACAAGAAGATACATCCATATGCAGCAAATGAATTCATCTCATCTTCTGTTGAACTATGGCAATCAACATATAAGAGTTAAGACTAATCGAGACGGATTTTGAATTCACCTTTCAATGCTTTTGATTCCATGAATGTGGCATTAACTCATATAGCAGATTCTGAATTGACTGAGTGCACAGATTACAATGTCCCGAACTGAAGAAAAAGATCTGTAGAATTTATTCTGTCACGATGGCCTTACACAGGGTATCACACACTCCATACATTATACAGCTCACACCATAATGAAAGATAGCAATTGATTTTTTGAGTATTCATACAACTATTGTTACTCACACCCCCACGAACACAGCCACAAAATCAAATTTTCCACATGACGCCATAGATGAGCCTTTTAAAGAAGGATACTTCAATTTGCCATCACATCACACAGCCTGCACTATTTTCTGAGAATCCTCGACTCACACATACTCATTGCAAAGACTAGACAATCAACATGAATACCACTCAAAAAAAAATGCCTTCATCTACTCCATTCATACGCCACCCTCAACGAATGAACATAGACTTCAATTCTCACGACTTCAAAAAAATAACGATTGATATTGGAATGTAATCACAAACGCACCTAAAATGGTAACAATGGCATTAAGAAAAACACGTCTCAAATCAAGAGAACAGATCGAAATGAATGCAAAAGCAGAGACCACAATATCCTTTAGCCAACACAGCAAATATGAATAATATATCCCTTAAGATCATCGCTCAAAAAATAAAAATAGACTTCTCATAATCTCTACGAACTTTATAACATCAAACATGCTCATCAATACCTTGCATTTCCTCCAGTATAAACCCGAAACTAAGTGCCGATATATTTTTTATATCAAAGAGACTGATGATAGATTATAGCATGCATTGCTAATAACAGAATTTCTGAACGCATCCAAGAAAAATATAAATATGCCACAACTCCATTTGAAGCTGCCGTTGCAGGAATTTGAATCTCTATAAATAATTGCAGCATGTAAGAGGCATTAGAAATAAATGAAGCCGACACCATTATAAAGAGTCATCAGAAATACATGAGGCACCGTGTCTTAATAAATCAAGGCGTTACAAATCTGAATAGGCACTTCAACGCTGACAGGGTAATCCAACCCCCTAACTCTCCAATGCATCCACTTTGACATTTCAAAACTGCCTTGGCATTTGACTTAAATTCTGACTCAAAAGGTCCGCCAAAAAATCAAACATTTCAATTATGTTGAAGATCTAATGAAAAATCAGCAATTTTACAAGCTAAGATTTACTCAAGTATTTCACTTCAATTCTCTTTTCAATGTATACAACAATCTCCCATTTAATAGAATTCGAATAAGTGTTAAATGAACTTGCCATAACCGAACAGACTCATCTGCTGAAGCTTTGACATCAATGATAATATATTCAGCAAATACAGGGTAAGATAGGCAGCTGGGTTTAAAAGGGAAGGGAAGCTCATACTGCAGAACAATAATAATAAAGTAATATAAATTTATATAGAAATTTTGATTAAATTTTTGTATACCCTAAAATTTATTCAAAAGAATAAAAATATTCAATATAAATGATGTGCAGAGAGAGAGCTTTTAGCAGTAGACATACCTCCTCCTTCATAGAGATTTACACGTAAAAGACTAAGTTAAAAAAATAAATATTGCAAATTATTGAAGAATATTTTTTTCACTCATATCTTAATTTTTTGTTTATTTTGTGATGATTTTAGCTCTTTACTGCTCTGCTCTTAATATTTTGTTTAAACAGAGAGAGAGAGAATTACACAAGAAAAACTACATTAAAAAATGCAAACTGCAATTTATTGAAAGACATTTTTTCACATAACATTCATAGCTTAAACTTTTGTTTATTTTGTGATTTATCTTAACTCTTCTCTCTTGTCTGCTCTACTCTTAATATTTTATTTCAGTATTTGTTTTGATTTAAATTTTTAAGATCACACACACACACACATATATATATATATACATAATTTTATTTGTATCGTCAGTAAATCATTATGTTTACAAAACAAATGTCAGCTCTAACTAGTTTTGTGAACATAGCCATGCCATTACACTCCATCCCTTGCTGCCACTATAAGTATAGGTTATGCCTTCCAGCATAATAAATATTTATAATTTAAAAAGTAAATCTAAAAAGTAAAACTTATTACATTTTTTATTTAAAAATAAATGAGAATACAAATTAAATTTATCAAAACTTCTTAAAACTAAAAACTAAATAAAACAAAGCACAAATTTTTTAACTGGAACTTTTTAAAAGTAGAAACTAAATACTAAAAAGGGTCACTGTTAATCCATGCTATTGCAACATGTTTATAAAATAGTTAAAAGTTTCTTTGCCTATATTATGTTCAATTTTTTGGTTAAGAAAGACATTTTAAACACTAGAGGATTGTGTTTGAAACAAAATTTGTATACAACAAAAGAGTAATTTTGTTCACAAGTCCTTGTCTGAAACTAAAGCCGTATTGGATACAAGACCAACAAGGAACAAAGAACAACGATCTATATCAAAGAATAGTTGACAACATAGCAGCAAAAATCGTTTGGGGAAAAAATCGGATTAAAAAAAATTATATTATTATATTATAATAATAAGAAGTGGAATAGGCAGTGCTTCGGCAACCTTCACTTCAATAAAATGACAGCTCAAGCTAGACTGAACACTATCACTTGCCAAATGCAAGATCATGGTCTAACTGATGAGTTGAGTACAAAGGAGACAATAGCTATTAAGGAGTTGGAGGAATGAGAGTTACATGAGGAGCTTTTTTGGAAGCAAAAGTCTCGTATTGATTGGCTTCAAGAAGGGGACAGAAATACTGCCCTTTTTCATAACTCTATTAAAGCTAGAAGGAATGGAAATCTTATCACCTCTCTTGTGTCTTTGGAGGGGGCCTAGCTTTTGTAATATACTAAGCACAGTTCAAATGCAAATAACAAAATGCTATGCACAGTCTGAACAGAATACTTCCAAACAAAAATGGACAAGACTGATCTCTATGATAAATTAAGCAAACTGTAGCAAATTATGTGTTCACAGAATACTGATAGACGGAAGACAATTTTCCGCCACAATGATCCGATAATTCAAAACAACATACTGGTCATCGAACTTAGATCTATATATGATCATTAGGAAGGTACTTGACTGAGTGTTTAGAATATCATCGCAGTCCCAGGGGTAGTCACAGCTCCATAGTAACTCTGCCAGTTGTCCCAGGGGGACAGCGGACCAAGAAATATGAAGTTCCGCTCAGTCGGAATGGATCTTCATTCAGACTCCCAGGGCGAACGTTCATTTATTGTTAGTCACCAAATCGTAGTTGTGAACATGCCAAATCGGATCAGAAGTGTCGTTGTTGCCTCCCAGATAATATTCCGGTGAAATGAGTGATGTCGTTGATTCTCCCGAATGAATGGCTGAGCGATATCTCTGAGGATCGGAATATCTACTCGCTATATTGATGCATAGCCACCTTTATCACTATGTATATTTTGACTGGCCCTAAAGAATGATTCCCGAACTGGTGATTGACAGAAGCAACGGATAGCAAACAAGACAAAATGAGTACAGACTTCTGCGTAAGATTATGTATGCCTCTAAGTCACAAATGTTCTATTATGCAATCCTGTGCGACTCCTTCAGTGCTGGACAATGCGGTCAAAGTATGGCGGACTCGGCTCAGGATGGATGCCGACAAATGAGAGTGAAGTCACCACTTAGGCGCCAGTCCTCCAGGTGATGGCGCGTATGAAGGATTCAGCCAGAGCCAAAGGCTCAGCCAGATCGCTGAGTCCTTCGCCAAGACCACTAGTGTCTTTCGCCCTCTCAGCTGCTTATTGGAAATGCTGTCATTGATGTCAAAGTTGAAAAGACAAAGTTGTTATTGATGTCAAGGCATATGGACAATTGACAAGAAAGTCATCATTGGTGTCAAAGTGAATAAACAAGATCATTGGGTAGAGTCATCAATGTGGGAAAAATTGGATTAAGGCCAAAAGCCACTAATCAATGGACAGGCTTATACAGGCTTATATAAGTATGCAGATCATGAACAGTATAAGTATGCAGATCAGAAAAGAAAAAGAAATCAGATCAATGTTATATGTTGCTAATCTGCAGTTTCAGAAATGAACAGATTTAGAATAAAAGAAGCAAGGATTGACTCAGAAATCTGAATACAAAAGCAATCAGCGAATGAGACAAAAGAAGAAACAGACAAATACCATATAAGACAAAACATAAAAAAAACAGGAAATAAATCCCAACGTGGCAAACTTCCTTATTTAAATTTAAAAGAATATTAACACCTAAAATGTATGTGGGAAAAGGACAAAATGAAAAAGACAAAAGAAGAAGAAAAAGACACGTCAGAAAAGACAAAGTCTTTAGAAGCAGTGATCTGTTTTATCCTTTGTAAAGTAGTGATTAAATAAATTGAATGCAACGATTCATATTACTTTTGAAGAGGTGAATAAAGACAAAGAGCATATAAGACAAATTTGTCTTGTTTAGAGACCATGAAGGGGTGCGATTTGTTTATTTAGAGTTAAGTTTATGGAAAGTGATGTCCCAAAAGGTAACCGCTTCTCTTGGAAGAGGCATGTCTTTGGGAAATGCATGTCTTGAAAGATATAAATGAAGATGGTAGAATGATAGTAGTGTGTTGGTGTTTTGTGGAGGAATAAAAGATATATATCATCTGAACACAAGCAGGAGTTGATGGCTGGTTAATATAAGAACAGCAGTGTATGTGTGTGTAAAAATGTATATCATCTGAAGATTAGAGAGTGCTGAGTTGTGTGTGGAATAACTGCAATATCATAAAAACACAAGTGCTGTGTGCAGTGTGGAAATAAAAATGTTATATCATTTAGGCACATACAGGTCTGCATAGGAAGATATTGAAGAGAAGTTAATGCAGATATTGAAGGGGTATATGTAGATGTTGCATGAATAATCAGTAATAGAAGAACAGATTTATGAACGGAAGAACACACTGACTTGAAGGGAAGAATGTGGTAGTTATGCAATAACATTCAAGACAAATTTGAGCAGACATATGAGGCTGATTTGAACAGACTTTCTGAAGACTGGACAAATTCATGAAGAATATTGGAGAGAGTATTTAAGCAAATTTAAGAAGCAGAATTGGGCAGATCTGACAAAGGGCCGAATTAAAGAAGAAGATATATGATTGCATCAAGTTTGTGAAGAAAATATCATTAACAAGAAGATCTTGATGAAGGCATAGAAAGAGGTTGTCATCAATTGAAGAAGACATAGTTTGGAAGAAGAGTGTTTGAGCAGAATTGTCCATCATTGGTTGAGAAAGCAACATTGAAGGTGGAGTATTATTCTTGATATTTTTATCTTTGCTAAGTTGGTGCTTGGCAGGTGGGGGTTGGAGCGTCCGGTAGGTTGGTGCCTACAAACATTTAGGGGTTGGTGCTTCTTGTAGGTTGGTGCCTACTAAATCAGAATTAGGGGTTGATGCTCCTTGTAGGTTGGTGCCTACTAAATCAGAATTAAGGGTTGGTGCTCCTTGTAGGTTGGTGCCTACTAAACTACATAATTGGTGTTTCAAGTAGGTTGGTGCCTACATTCATTGTAAAACTTATATAATTCATAAAGTACATTATTTGTAGTATGTACGGTGGTTTTATCCCGCAAGGGTTTCCACGTAAAATCTTAGTGTCAACTTGTTCATATTGTGATATTCTTGCATAGTTGATTTTGTGTTAGAGTTTGAAGTTGATAAAGTTGAGAATGGAAAAAATTGTTGATATACTGATTCACCCCTCCCCCCTCTCAGTATATCTTTGTGCTCTTCACTGCTACCTAGGCGAAGATTCTCACAAGTTTTCGTCCCTGAAGAATCCGCAAAGAATATCTCCCAAAATCCATGATGATTAACTTCGCCATGGAATGAGTATATATATGCTACTTATTGCCTTCCTCAAATGAGGTTGGCCACCATAGACAAATGCCTTCCTCAACGAGGTCGGCCACCAACATAGAAATAGATTTAAATTTAAATATTATTTTAATAATTTAAATTTATTAAATATTATTTAATTATTATATTAATATTGTTTTTAGATATTAAAGCGTTTAGAAACGCTTTTACCCGCCTTCTTGAAATCTAAAGCCCCCACGAATTTGGGGACATGACAATCCTCCCATCCCGAAAATTGCTTGCCCTCAAGCAATTGCAAGCTCATGTCCATGAGTGCCAAGACAATCAACAAGTGAAGAACAATATGGTGTTTGTACCCCAAGCCTCTGCTGCTCAACTCTGATGTAAACATCAACAAGCCAATACTTGTGTCATGGTCCGAGGAAATGGTGCACCAAACATTTCAATTCCTAGATCCCAATTCATCGCACTATCACATTCAACAGACCCGAGAGGATGGATGTATCTCCACGGGCCATCAACTCCAACCCAATTCCGAACTTCGAAGGATCTCTCATGGATGTGCAAAACAAGGGAAGAGGACTTCTTACTATCAACCTCAGGAGTAGGGGCTGCCAATTCAAGACTAAGCAAAACCCCAAGTCTGTTGTTCCAAATCATAAAATCGGGAAAGCTATCATACATCCCCTTAGTGTCTTCAAACAACTCCAACTTCTCCTTCCTTATTGCTTCATGCTTAAGTGCAATGTCCCCCTCAAACACCATCAACTCTCCTAGATCCCACGTGCACAAATCAGAACTTTCCTTCTCAGGATTACAAATTAGCCTATCAACGAACTCATCAATCTTATAACAAAGGAATTCAAATGTTTCTTGATCAACCTCTACGAAGTTTCCTTCTCTTATTTCAATTATAACCTTCAGCATCCCAATGTCACTAGTGCTTTCATGATAAATATGCAATTTCTCCTCATGAGGGTCAATTTCAAATGCATCATTCTTCACAATAGTGTGACTAATAACATCATCACATGGTCCATTTACTTCCATACTTGAAGCTTGGCTGGCTGCGTCTTGGATGTCACTTGAAATTAGTGACACCTCCTTCTTCATCTCCAGCTCTTCATACGCAATAGATGGAGTCTCTCTCACCTTCCCTTTATCAATTTTCTGTTGGTCCATACAATCATGAGGAATCAACAAGCAATCTTCATCTTCGAATTGCCTATAGGGTTTCTCTTGTTCTTGTTCTATGATGTCTTGTAAATCGTCTTCCTAGTCCTCTATTACAACTTCTCTCTTGACCTCCACTTGTGAATTGGAGTCTGTTATATCCATCACTATCTCGGAGTTCTTCAATTTCGCCCATTTTTTTGTTTTCAGATCATAATATTGCATGAAGGTCATGTCTCTTCATATGGTAGCACTAAAGGCATTGTATTCAACATGGAGTCTTGCCATTTCATTCGTCCCTTCCTTTTCCCAAAATTTGGTTCTAAAAGTTGTTGGATTTGGGTTGATTGAGCCACCAGAACCCCTCCCTTAATTTCCAACACTCAATTGTTGGCTCAATCCCTTTAGGAGTTGGACCATTTCCATCATGGTGTCCTTCATATTGGACTGAAACTCCTTGCTCTCCCTAATGAATTCCTCTCTGTCATCCATGGCAAGTCACTCAGGCTGGCAAGATGCCAAGCTCTGATACCACTGTAATATACTAAGCATAGTTCAAATGCAAATAACAGAATGCTACACACAATCTAAACAAAATACTTCCAAACAGAAACGGACAAGACTGATCTCTATGATAATTAAAGCAAACTATAGCAAATTATGTGTTCACAGAATACTGATAGACGGAAGACAATTTTCCGCCACAATGATCCAATAATTCAAAACAACATACTCGTCATCAAACTTAGATCTATATATGATCATTAGGAAGGTACTTGACTGAGTGTTTAGAATATCATCGTAGTCCCAGAGGTAGTCACAGCTCCGTAGTAACTCTACTAGTCATCCCAGGTGAACAGCGGACCAAGAAATATGAAGTTCAGCTCAGTTGGAATGGATCTTCGTTTAGACTCCCAAAGTGAGCCTCCAATTACTGTTAGTCACCAAATCGTTGTGAACATGCCAAATCGGATCAGAAGTGTCGTTGTTGCCTCCTGGATAATATTCTAGTGAAATAAGTGATGTCGTTGATTCTCCCAAATGAATGGTTGAGCAATATCTCTGAGGGTTGGAATATCTACTGGCTGTATTGATGCACAACCACCTTTATCACTGTGTATATTTTGACTGGCCCTAAAGAATGATTAGCGAACTAGTGATTGACAGAAGTAATGAATAGCAACCAGGACGGAATGAGTACAGACTTTTGTGTATGATTCTATATGCCTCTAAGTCGCAAATGTTCTATTATGCAATCCTGTGCGACTCCTTCAGTGTTGGACAATGTGATCAAAGTATGACAGACTCGACTTAGGATAGATGCCACTAGATGAGAGTGAAGTCAACCGCTTAGGCGCCAATCCTCCAAGTGATTGCGCATATGAAGGATTCGGCCAGAGCTAAAGGCTCGGCCAGATCGCTAAGTCCTCCACCGAGACCACTGGTGTCTTTCACCCTCTCAGCTGCTAGCTAGGAGAAGATTCTCAAAGGTTTTTGTCCCTAAAGAATCCACAGAATACCTCCAAAAATCTGTGATGATTAATTTCGCAAAGGAATGAGTATATATATGCTACTTATCGCCTTCCTCAAATGAGGTTGACCACCATAGACAAACGCCTTCCTCAAGGAGGTTGGTCACCAGCATAGAAATAGATTTAAATTTAAATATTATTTTAATAATTTAAATTTATTAAATATTATTTAATTATTATATTAATATTGTTTTTAGATATTAAAGCATTTAGAAACACTTTTACCCGCCTTCTTGAAATCTGGAGCCCCCAAAAATTTGGGGACATGACAACTTTCTTCTCTAGGAGAGATTTCTAATGAGGCTTCTCAGTTCTTCTCAGTTCTATTTATTGAGGACTCTCCCGTTGAGAGTGAAGAGGTCTCTATTTTAGATTGCATTCCCTCTTTAGTTTCTAATGAGATGAATGCGGCCCTCATTTGGCCCATCACATTGCAGGAATTGGAGGTTGTGTTTCAAATGAAAAAAGGAAAAGCCTCTTGACGGATTTCCAAAAGAATTCTTCCAAGAGTTTTGGGAAATTATCAAATTGGATCGCTTAGAGGTGGTTAAGGAGTCGCAAAGAAATAAACAAATGTTAAGAGCCATGAACTCTGTTAGAATATTTTGTCATTGATGTCAAGGTGTGAGCTACCTGCTTGTCTACTTTGTTGTACACCAAAATTAAAATTTTTGTTATACGTATGACATTTTGAAGAAATGAGTAAAAGTCTTGTTAAATCAGTCAAAAAGGTCAAAAATTGGGTGTGCATGTCTTGCATGAGGGGTTAAAACACAAAATTTTCAAATTTTGACGATCTAGGTCTACTCAGAGCAGCTTAATCCACAAAACCCAGATCTTAGTTTTTCATCCCTAAATTTTAGGAAAACTGTTATTTTTAGAAATTTTCTAAAAATAGTAGCGTTTTCTGGGTTTTTCTGGGTTTCTTAAGAAATAGATACTGGCAAAACTTTCTAAAAATAGAAAGTTGGTCCGATAGGGTCCGAACTAATTTTGATTGGCTCAAAACACGTCCATATCAGGCTGGTGCAATCAGAATCTTAAAAAGATCAGTTTTGCCCTACTGGGTCTATTCTGCTTTTTCAGAAGCATATCAGGAGCTCTAAGGTCATCAATGGAGGTCAGTCGGCTGCCAGGCGACAGTTTTAGCATTCAAACTTTCAACAGAAGGCAAGATGATGAACATGCGCAAAGAACGAGGGAGAAGATGAAAAAATGATGAAAATTTTCTAACACTGCCAGACATGGGCGCCCCAGTGAAGGAAGGGCGCCCATCTTTTTGGAGCATCAGATGTCAAAATTAGGGTTTCAAACCCCCAATCAAACTTGTTCTATTCTCTATCAGCTCCGCGACGAATTCAACAGTGCAGTTATCAGATTACTCAGTCATCCGGAATTCGACGCCGAACTGGGGTATCCAAACTGAAGTCAGAACGAGAAGAATTTAAAAAATATCAAAATTTGACTAAGTGTTAGCAAAGTGGGCGCCCCTGGTGAAGAAGGGCGCCCAAGTTTTCAAGGGCCCTAACAGATGAATCTGCAGACGAGTGTCTAACGAAATTTCTTCACGATTGATCCAGCTTTCAAACGAGACATCCAGCACGTCAATCGAAGTTCGCAGTCACCAGAGACGAGGAGCTGAACAGGGGATCCGACGAAGGCTGAGAACAAAGTTTCAGAAGCAAACACAGAAAAATCAAAAAATAAACTAAGTCTAGTAAAAGTGGGCGCCCCCAGCCAAGATGGGCGCCCAAACTTTTAAAGGCCTTAAATGCATTGTTTGACGAAGTTCATCCCAGAAGACCCCTCTTCATATTTCGTCAGCTTCGCGATGAGCATAACAGTCAGTCAATCCGATGCCCGGAGCTCCAGATTCAAAGAAATCATTTGTAGAAGAGGAGCTAATGAAGAAGTTTGAAGGTCATGAAAATGGCTAACTCTGGACAAAATGGGCGCCCCTAGAAGGGAAAGGCACTTATGATTTCGGAGGTCGATATAAAGGATTTTGCCAGAGGTGCCTCCAGAAAATCTTTCTCAGAATCAGTCAAGCTTCGCCGTGAAACCTTCAGCTCGCCTGTCAGGTTAATCTGTCAACGGGAAATCAGAGGCGAAGTAGCAGGGCAAAATGAAGAAAAGCTGAAAATGCCAAAATTTTGGCTAACGCTGGATAAAGTGGGCACCCCTGGTGAAGAAGGGCGCCCAACTCCTCATGCCTTAGAGAAAATTTCAAGATTTTCAAAAATTTCAAAATTGCAAGGAGGAGGATGGCGTCCAAATGCATTGAGCTGAGATTTAGGGTTTTGAAAATAAAAGCAAAAAGAAAGCAAAACCTAATCCAAAGCTCTAAAGTCTATTTAACATCATTCTTTCATGTATTTTTCATTATTTTTGCAGGTGGCCTTCAGAGGAGAAAGTTGGAGCAGCAAGTTTGAAGAATTTTTGTGATTCAAGAATCCATAGTTGCTGGTTTTATATCAGATTTTTCAGACCAGCAAGCATAAACCCTTGCTTTTTCAAGCTTTGTCATCCAGAAGATCGAATTTTTCAAAGAGAAGGCCAAGGCATTCCATTTTTCAGTCATCTGGGTCTTTTTTGTCTCAATCTTCTGAAGAATTTTTCAAGAACTTCATCAAGTTGCAGCAAGTGCTTTTATTTTGCATGTCAGTGAAAACCTCAGTGCATTCAAATTTCAACCATCTGGGTCCTTTCCAATTAGTCTTCTGAAGAAAACCCATCACAGCCTTTTTCGCTAAAATTTCAAAATCCCAGGCTATCGCTTTTTCTCGGGATCAATCAGCCGGGCGTTTTGCAAATCTAATCAACCGGTCCATTTCTAATCTTGTTCAACAAAACCTGTGCGCCTTTTTTCTTAAAAATTGAAGAATTATATTGTCGCTTTTTTTCAAAGAAAATTCAAAATTTTCAAAACTGAATGATTCATTGCTCAGATCGAATTTAAAGAAAACCTTATATCTCGTAAAAATTTCAAAATCATCTCATGAAAGCACAAAAATCAGCATTCTAAAATAGAAATTGCTCAAGACTTGTCCGAATCCCCAAAAGGAAGCTTACAATCATTCTCAAAGCCCTAAATGGAGTACACTCCCAATGTTTTCAAGACTGAATCGGCTCTCTATCACGATTACATCAAAACAGCTAAGACAGACTTGCATCATATCAAGCCGGTGTTCGATCTACATGCCTTGGAGAGAGCAAGCAACACTTCAATCAAGAACCTGGGGCATTCTGGACTCCTCGCAGCAGCGTCTATTCCTATATTAATTCAGAGCCTTGAGTTCGTAATCGCTTGCATTAAGCATTACAACCCGGCTACTAGGGAGATCCAGTCAGCAGATGGTAGATTGATTTGCAGTCTAAAGCCTGATATGATTGAGAAGTGTTTTTCCATTCCCCCGTGGCCTGAAGGCGTTACTCTCTCAAAGGGTGAATGTGAAAGGATATGGAATATGCACAAAGATAAATATAGCAAGAAGATTGTACTGAAGTGAATGAAAGAAAAACATAAGACTCTGCCAAGTCACACTTCCAGTGATGTCAGCAAAGTTCGAGAAAGCGGCCAATGAGGTCGAAGATTTCCTGAGATCTATCGCAGATGTCGAAGATATTCTAAGCGGTGTTTTGCATTGAGGGCATAGATGCATGAACCGGGACACGGTTCTAATTTCTAGCGGATGTGATCGAGCTTTAAAGCAACTTTCTTCTAGAAGCTTTCTTTCCCACTTTCTTTCTATTCTTGGAATGATTCTTATCCATTCTTTGAGAAGAGAAAGAAGATAAAGATGTAATAGTTGGCATTTCCCCGCTTTTTCTGCTTTCTAGGGTTTTAGATGTTATCTTCTTTCTAGATTTAGTAATAAAGCTTGCTTGCTGAGCAAGCCTAGATTGTGAAAGCAAGGAGATTTTAGGGTTCCCTACTCCTCTGCTTCTCTATAAATAAGAGCCTTTGCTCATTTAGTTTCTCTTAACCGTGCTAGTGAGAACAAAACGCTGAGCCTATTGTGCCTTCTATTTGTTGCTCAAGTATTGTTCAATTGTGTTGTGATAAGCAAATTGTTGAGCCTCTTTAGCCAACAAGGAGTTAGTGTGATTGTTGTTTTCTATTGTGTAAGAGCAAGATTGCAAGCCTCTTTAGCTGCAACTTCTTGTTCCAGGCATGTTAGAAGGGAGTTCTATTCCAGAGATTTGAGTAATAAAATCATGAGCCTCCTTTGCCTTGGTCGAAAATCTCAAATTTCCGTTATTTATGTTCTACTTTTATGATCTAGATTTCAGCTTACATTGAAGTGTGTAGATGTTTGTTGGAATAGAGTTTATTGAAGTATTTTGTCAGAAGATATACCTTGTTAATTTCTAACTTCTCTTGCTCTGCTATTACTTGAGAGGTTAGGAAAGTCTTTAGTTTAAGTTAGTCGTAGTTGAACTTCTTATATCAGAAAATCTCAGCTGCGGTGTTTGTATTTAATAAACCTTGTGCTCTAAGCTGATCAAAAAGATAGGCAACTTAGTTTTTAGTTTACTTTCTTACAACACCATCAGCAAGAGGGAGCTTCCCCTCCTAATTTGAAGAGCAGTTTATCTGTGCATAGCTGTCCGTTTTCAAATCCGCATTCCAGAGGTGCGAATTTAAACGCCAACATACTTGAGCTGCTTGATCTGGTTGGTTGCTTGTTTGAGCTAGTTACTTGCCTACTTAAGGTGCTTGCCTATGTGGTTAAGCTGCTTGCCTATGTGGTTGAGGTGCCTACATGTCTACTTCACCTACTTGGTTGCGTGCTCTAGCTACTCGGATGTCTGCTTAAGCTTCTTGCTTGTTTGCATCAGCAGCTTGCTTGTGTGCTTTGTCAGATTTCCATATCAGCATGGTTTGTAGTCAAATGCCAAATCAGCCTTAATGTGCCAGTCAGCATATGTGCCACATCAGATTGGAATCTTCTTTATGATGGTCAACTTTATTCAAGCAAAATTTCATTTTTGTTTGCTAATGTTGGTAGGCGTATTAGTGGCTGAATCTTTTAAAAAGACAACTAAATGTATTCAAGATATTAGAGTCGATTTCTTTTTTTGGATGGCTTATTCATTATGGAAATAACGTTTGGCTTCAGCAAAGTCTTTATTGGGGTGGCTAAATTAAAGAATATAAGAGAATTTTCTGTGTGTGGCGGCATTGTTTTGGGTAAGATATTCATTATTTGAAGTCGTGCCTTGATTAATTCATGCTGAAATTTAGTGAATACCTCTATACTTTGGCATCGACTCATATTTTGTTTTTGTGAGGCGGCTTGTGAGTCGACTATTACTTTTCCTTCATCTTCAATTAGTGATTGTCTCAAAAAGGAAAACACCTTCCCTTTATTTTTCCTTTATGACTTTGTGTGAAAGCCATAACTGCTATGTGTTATTTGATGTGGTAAATCTTCAACGCTTTTTTTTCAGGACATTATGTTGGCGGCTATTAGATATAGTCAACGGTTTCAGATTTAATAGGGGCGGCTCTTATTTGTATGTAACAGCTTCAAATATTCAATAGGGCGGCTTTGGAATATTGACGAGTTCCTTCATGGCGGCTTTAGATATTAATATTGCACTCATTGCCTCTATCAATTTGGGTGGAAGATATTTATCTTTATGTGCTCATCGACTTTTAAAAAAAAAAGGATCAGTGCTATCGCTGTAGTTATCCGAGTATTGGATGATGTTGAGAAAAATATATCAAAAAAAACTCTGCCATTTTTTGGTAAGGTGTGACTATTTTTAAACGCCATCGTTATTATTAGTGTGCTTAGTAGCATGAGAGATACAGCAAAACAGATATTCATTCACTATTCGTCATTTTTTTGTATGCTATGAGACTACTTGTGTGTTCCGTGACATGGCAAGAGAGGGAATTTCTTTTATATTGGACTGATAACAAAATGAGCAAGTGAGTTACAGCATAAGTGAGAAGGCTATGTGAACCGTCTTTTAAAGAAAAACATTGGCTGCAAAAAAAAATTGTAGGGAGCATATACACATATAGATATCGTGCATTTGTGTATGGAGTAAGGTGTGAGGGCAAGGAGTACATTTGAAAAGAGGTTGTTGTGTGATAATGACCTTTGCGTGAGATTCCACAAGCTGGTTGTGAACATTTTTCAGTATACTAATCTCGTATTTCAGTCGCTACTATACTGTATCAAAACATAGCTAACGTTGAACAAAGTCTTCGATATCTGGAGTGTATTCGCCGTGGAAGTCTGAAGTCATCCTTTTGTCTATTGTGTATGCTTCAAAAACTTGTCATTACCTTCAGGACATGGGTTGTGTAATGATAAGCAGCGTAAGGCATCTGTGTGTTGTGCACTCAATTTATATGTGACAAACTTTCCTGAGCAGTGGATAATGTATGGTGAGAGTTTGATGCTCTATTAAATCTGAGGGGTGATGTTTATGCTTCATATTAGCTGTACAGTTTTCTTTTTGAGTATGGTGTAGGGTGTGGTTCAAGCTACAGAGTGCAGTATTATAAAAGTGCAGTAGAGAGTTGTTTCAGTTTTTCAGGTGCAGTTAATTGTTTTGCAAATCAAATCAGAAGTCTGAAGTTGGTGCTTCAGCAACACTGGAGTTGGTGCTTCAGTCGTTTCATATGGAGTTGGGTCTTCTATGGGGTTTATGGGGAACCCTCTTTGATTGTTGGTTGTTTTTGTATTATTTTTTGGATGTTCAATAAATTTTTAACCCTTCTTTTCAAAAAAATAATATTATGTAATATAATAATATAATTATAATACAGTATGGATCAAAAAGATATAATTATAATACAGTAATATAAAAATTATATTATATTAATATATTATAATTATTAGATTATATTATTATTATATTAAATTATATTTTCAATATAAATTTCTAAAAAATCATGAAAATAATAAAATAATAAAATATTGAAGTCAAAAAAGAAAAATAAAAGATACGACTTTTAAAATGCCCTATCAAGAATTGGTAAAGGGCGCAGCAAACAAGGTCAACGCCTTGCCACACAGGGCAGATTTGGAGCCAATAGTTTACTAGCATCGGAGCAAGAAGACGTAAAGGCACAAGCGGCAGAGATTGCGGCCCCAAAAGAAACTTTGTAATCTCACTGCCAACCCACAAAATTTCTTAAAACCCTAGCAATTTTCCTTTATTTTTTCATGATTTTTCCCAAATTTTGACATGTTTGGAGTGTCGACATGTTCAAAATTGCAGTTGTGCCTTCAAATGGCATGCACCTACGTATTTAATGAGGTTTTCACAAGTATTTTAGGGCTTCATGTTTAGTGAGGTTATTTCCCTTTTTTTCCATATTTTCACATGATTTTAACACAAAAAAATCATTGACTTCAAGCTAAAATCGTTGACCAAAAAATGTGACTTTTACCCTAAAAAAATCAAGTATAGGGACGATTTGCAAAAAAACGCGTACAGTTGCGATTTTTTCTGATTTTTGCTTCTATGATTGACAGTAGTCAAATTTTAAAATTCATGTTGTTACAAGAAACATTTGCCTCAAATTGACGACCATCAGGCTATATATGTCAATGTTCAAACTTTCATGAAATTAGGTAAAGCAGAGCCTCCCCTCCCTCCCATTTCTAGCCAAGTGCCCCTTCCTCACCTAACAAACAAGGATAGAAAAAAGGCAAGTTGTAGGAGCATCTAATGATCAGTATAAGCCTCAGGATTATTCAAAATCCTCCTTAACCTCCCAAAATTTTAAGCACAACACAATCCTCATAAATGTATAACAATAACCTAATGTCATTGTATTCAAAATAATGTTTAATTCTCTACTTCGTGATTTCACTGCTAAGACTTCTGCCATTCAGTAAGTTGGTACCTTTAATCATGAGTGCATTCATTACTACATACTTCAATCAAATTTGTGTTTCATTATTTCAACAAAAGAGACAAAGACCATTGAGCTCTGCTACCTGTATTAAATGGCCTTAAATTTTGATGGTGTTTTAAACTATGCTTTTCAATAGTAAAACTGGGAATCTTTTGGTTTCAAGTTATCATTGATCTGACATACAAATAAAAATGAACATTCAGGAAATAATTGAACTGCAATACTTAGTTAATCTTTTGTCAGTAAGAATGTTGAAACAAAATCAAAACAACTCATGCAAATTGGGAAATATTGAGAAAATTGCAACACAAGCTTTAAGCTAACATAGAAAACAGAGATGTGCAATTATTAGTTAATCTTGTGACAAGAAAAATGTTAAAAATAAAATCAGAACAGCTCGTGCAGATCAATCAATATTGACAAAAACTGCTACAGCGCAAGCTTTAGGTTGACATAGAAAATTGAGTGTTTGAAGCTGAGTTCAGTACATTTGTTATTATAAAAATGTGAATTCCAACTTATTTCAAGAAAATGCACTGATAAAAAATTTAAAAGGGAAAAAGGAAAAACTAGAAAATTCTATATCAAAGTAAAAGACAAGAGAAATGTAACTCTAATATAAAGAGAAGGGAAAGAGATTTAAATCATTCAAACTTTTTGATTAAGGGAAGAAAGTGCCATATGAATACGTAGCATCCCTTTTATATTTTGTGAATTTGTAATAAATTTAAACTTCATCTCTCAACTACTCAGGGCAACATGAAATTGAAGAAAGCAGAATGTCATATTAAGTGCATCTGCGGGAAACAAAAAGAACAATAATTAAAGACAGATGTCAATATTAGATGTCACACCATTGAAAGCATTTAAGTTGGATTTGACATCTAGCTAATAATGTGCAATGCAGCCTTTAATCTTGTGTTCAAAACAAAATTACATAGCATTCAATCTTGGGTGTTTGGCAATTTACATGGTTACTGAATATAAATTACCCTCCTTCGTAGCAGTTAGTTGTGTTCAATTTTGGTGCAAAGGAAAGGATGATGAGTATGGCCCGGGAACAGCAGAAGCAAATTCTGGAAGACATCTGCATCAAAAGCAAAAGGCAGGTGCAGATTTTGATTTGTGTTATAAAGGACTTGCACCCTGGCTAAAAAAGCTTCAAGCTTATCTATGAGACAAAGGTAGGCTTGCTAGCATAATGCTGTTTGTTTAAAAATTTGAGATGGTGCTACCATGATACATAATGCCTTTCCCAATATTTGGCTAATTTTGCTTTCGAAGTCAATCTCAAGGTAGGCGGAAACAATGCAGCATTGCACCAAAGCAATGAAAAAGCTCATCAATTGTTGTTGTTGTAATGAACATCAACTGGCCTGAAACTAAGATACATCAACATTCCCAATATAGCCACTAATTTTGGGAGACTCCAATCTTTGAAAACATTTTATTACTAAAATTGCAGAAATATGGATGATGGCATGTTCGGATGGTTAATAGAGCTGTGCTCACATCTTCATAAGTTGGGGATTCATGCTTTTTTTCTGTGATAATGGAGATTAATGAAATGAGCCGTAAGAAGTCACATAAAATTTAAGCATCAACTTTAGAAAAACATAAAATTAAAATAAAAACTTAAGGAAACAATAAAGTGGTTGAATAAATTTATTGAAACAAGAAATGTAATATTTGATTGTCGATCGCTATAGATCCCTATACCTTGCATCCAAAGCTTAAGGCAAACATCTTCCAGCTTGATAGTGAATTTTGTCCCAGAAATTCTCTCAAAAACACAGAAGTAAAGCACATCCTATATAACTATATTGTTACCCTATTGCAGGTCTTTGAGCCTAAACTACATTATTTAGATTCTGCAACTTGAACCTCAGCCAAGTTCTAGGGCTTAGACAACAGTCCTGTACTTGCATAATGATGAAATCATCTATAAGTCTTTCTATTTTTCCCTTTGCTAGATGGAACCAAAAACTTGTACATTCAGCTGGCCAATTTGACGATTGAACATATAATTGACATCAAATGCACAGAAAATACCTTCAAGCTTAGTCATAGATTTGGTCAAAGAAATTCTCTAAAAATCATGGCCATAAATCACATTTTATTTTTACATACTCGGATTCTAATATAGTGCACATAAGTGACAACACATAACCCTAGCGATTCAATTTCCCGAAATATGCACACAGAAAACAATTCGTAAGAATATATGTATAAAAAAATAAACCGGGGTTCCCATTTTACAAGCGAAAAGCTTACCTCCAAAATGTCGATATTCTTGAGCAAGGATTTATGTCATGTATTTGTGAGCTCCTTTTTGAATTTTAATTTATTTTCCTGCGAAGCTACGGACACTGGGTCAACTGGCCTCTTTCTTTCCTAGCTATCTTTCTCGTCTTATGCTAACAGAAAAATACGCAGAGGTGGCTGAAATGGAACACTTCAAATGAGGCTTACTGGACCGCGCGGACTCCACCGTTAGTCTTAAATTGTGATTTTGGGACCAGTTTGAAGTCCGGCCTCCTATTCGGAACCTTAGGGAGGATACTCGGATGTTTTCCACGAAGGGTTTAAGGAAAAGTTTTATGAGCGAAGTTATATGTATTTTACTATTATTTCCACTAAGGGTTTAAGGAAAAGTTTTATGATCGAAGTCGTATATATTTTATTATTATTTCTACTAAGGGTTTAAGGAAAAGTTTTATGAGGGAGCTATTATTTCCAGTGAGGTTTTAAGGAAAAGTTTTATGGGGGAAGTTATATATATTTTACTATTATTTTTACTAAGGATTTAAGGAAAAGTTTTATGAGTGAAAAGGTGTTTTCTATATGAACATTATAATGATGGAGAGTTGAGAATGTGGTAGAACTAGCATACATATATTAAATATTAATATATATAAAATACGTAGAGAGTTATCATTATCTAAGCACCTATTGCACTACTATTAGAGCTATTATTAATTTTAATTTTAATATTATATAATTAATTAGGGTTTGTATTAGGTTTAACGTTAGTGTCACTTTTAAAATGGGGTTATTGTAAAATTTTGTTTATAATTAAATTAGGGTTAGGGTTAGAGTTTAAATATGGTTAAATTAAGGTTTTGGTTAGAGTTCAATTAGGCTTTTGTTCATTATTAGGGTTAGAGTTAGACTAATGTTTTCATTAATATTAAAAATTCAGTTATAAAATGGTACTTTTTTGTAACAAATGTTTCTATCATTAAGCATATCTTTAATCAAATTTAATAATGTGAATCAATTAAAAGTTTTTTTATTATAAATTCACTTGCAATAACATAATTGTTTCCTTAACATGTTCCAATAATAATGTCTATGTTTAATAAAAAAAATAGTAGTTGTTTACTTTTGATAAATAGTTACCTTAAAGCATGCTTACATCTTCATTAGCATTCATTTCAAAAATAATATATATGATTTCATTATATTTTTCATCATTGTTTATTTCAATTCTCATATATAAGGCTACACATCAAAATTAAGTGGAATTCCTCCCCAAACTTACAACGTAATGTTTTTGTTAAGGGTAGCTTTGTAAGTATTTGATTTTAGGTTTTATAAAGATTAACTTAAAACATTAGTAACAAGAGTTGCAGGACCAACTTAGTCACCTAGAACTATAGAGCTAATTAAATGGCATACAATTTTAGCATCGTGAAGTTGAAAATGATTAAATATGGGCTTTAATTATTTGCATGGAATTGTGATGTTCGCATCAACCTTCCATCATAAGCAACAATCAGAAGTTGATGATTGTAAGTTGAGGACATGTATGGATCCTCGTATACTTTATTGCACATGTAAATTATATAAAACGGCACTACATGCTCACAAAGCAAGTAAAATGATAAA
>VDFB02269102.1:37006-48756 GCA_007258455.2 Sequoia sempervirens | reverse complement strand
TGTTAGAGAGGGTAAAAAATTAAAATTTGCCTAAGTCCAAACCTTTGGAAAATTAAAATATGCATGGCACTTTGAAGATTCGCCCAAGTGACTAAAGAAAATCTTCGCCATGGCTAAGAAAATGTGTGAAAAAATCAAGCAAATGGCTAAATAAAATAAGACGTGGCGAAAGAATTTTGGACAAGATACAAGTTATGGCTATAAAAATATTGGACATGGCTAGGAAAAAGTTGGACATGGTTAGAAAAATGTCAAACGAGAAATATTTATGGCCAAATAAAATTGGACATGGCCAAATATTTTTGGGAAACGATCAAAAAATCATGGACAAATAAATTGGATGATCAAGATTATGGCGAGAAAATTTAAAAAAAAATGAAATTTGCCTAAGGCATTGGCAAGGAAATTTTCAAAAATCAAAAATAATTTGCCAATAAAACGAACGGGTTGGAATGGACACATAAAATAATTATTTTAATTATTTTAATCATTTATTTTCCAACACCAAAAAAGAGATAAGTCTTGAAAATTTCGAAATTGGAAAGAGAGAAAAAGAGTTTTGTTGGACTGTGAATGAAATTAGAAACTTTCCCGGACGAGGTGATTGAGGATAGAACTTGCCATACGAAAGCAAAGTGAAAGATGAGTTCGAATTTGGTTCAAAGGGAAACATTGCAAATTTACTAAAATGATCGACCTTCTCACTTCTATAAGTGATTTCGTTTTTCATTTGTGCAATCACTCGATTTTGAGAAGAAAAGTGGTGAGAGGAGAATTGTTTAAGGCAAAAGGTTGAGCAAATTTGCAGCAAAGTGAAAGAAATATTCTGTTATCAGCTTGCATTGTGATCGTGATCACGTCTCCAAGAAGTCACAAGGCAGATTTTTCTTGTCCATTTCATGTTAACATGATACTTCACCATTTATTTTTCTTTCCAGCTTGTTATTTTTCGCGAAGTCTAATCTGATTACCAGCTGGAATGTTCTTTCAAACTGATTTTAATGTCGAATTCTGATTTTCCTTTCTTCCTTCTCTTGCAGATCTATTTTTCGAAGCAGCCAAGATGAAATTTGCAAGCAAAGGTGTCCAAACTCAATCAAAGATTAAGTCCAAGTGGGAGCACGTTCTAGACACTGATCTTGGCCACGTAGATCTTGAAGACTTCCGAAAGAGAATGTACGGGACTGACGGACGTTTGCCTACACCAATCGCCATGAGGATGATGCGCAATGGAACCGTCCATGCAGCTGGATTTCCACCAGCAAAAGAATGTCCTGAGCTGATGGCAGAATGCGCACTACATTACAACGCACAAGACAGACAGATAGAAGCTCCTGACGGAAGGGTCCTTGCTTACTTGTCCGAGCCAGCAATCCAGGAGACTTTTGGCATTCCAGTGTACAACCGAACATCATATCGCACCAAGCAAGATGCACTCAAACTTTATCAAAGTCAGAAGGATCTCTGTGCATCCAACATAAACAAGAATTGGTTATTAAAACCAAAGCCTACTGCAAGCAAGATGCCGAAAAAATTGATCAGAACCCACTTCAAAGAGGAATATGGTGATATTGTTCTGCTACTTAACAGAATAATAGGCAGTGCCCACGGTGCTCCTTTCGAAGAATGGATGTACTATTTTATTGATGAGATAATCACTGGAGTCAAGATGTTCAATTGGTCCAAGATGATTAGTGACAGCTTGCACGAACAGTTGGTCAACTTTGAGAAGACCAAAATTTTTCACATGAGCTCATACATTGTATATTCACTCGCAAGATATTATAAATATCCTGGCTTGACATGCAAAGGCGTGGTTGGCAACGGCGAGGGGAAATTGAAAGTCTACGATTGCTATCCGCAGCTGCAGCTGAAAGAGAAGTCCCATTTCTGGAGAGCTCACGATGCATTTTTGATGTATATCACTAGGCTTCTTCAAGGCGGAACGCACCAAAGACTCTCGCATGAAGCCAAGAGCCTGATCAGTCGGTATGGATTCTGGTTCATTCAATATCCTAAGTTCACCTACATCAGAATCCAAGGATTTTCCGGAAATCCTTATAGGCTGCCTGTCTACCCGACAAATAGGATGGTGTTGTTGGAGGTGCTAAGGCAACTAGAAACATACCAGAACATCCAAAGACCCAAGCAGAAAGCTGCCGCCACCTTCCCCTTTTTCATCGGCAACATGGAGGAGTCATGCCCAACAGCCCAAGCAGCAGAGGTTGCTCGACTGGAGATTCAACAGTATCCTTTTATATCATACAAAGCCAGAAGCAATTTCGATCCGCTTCATCACATCAAGATTGTGGACGGAGAAAGATACAAACATCGGGTTGACCTAGAGGACTTTTGGGCCAACGCAGCCGATGAATATGATGTAAGGAGAAGGTTATGGTCAAGGTTGCCATTAAGCATGATAAGGGCAACAGAGCTCTTCAAAATACCTGACCAACTGCAAGATGATGGAATATACGTGCAGCCACGCTTCAAAGAAAATGAGCCACTACCTCCTATAAAATGGTTCGAGCCTGAGATGGGTGATCTAGCCACCTTGATGCGCCCTGTTTTCAAGTACTCTCAGTGGTGGATAGATCGTCAAGTAGAAGTGTTAAAACAGAGAAAGGTGCAATTTACCTATGAGTTGATGGGAGACACTGAGTCATGTTCTTCGAACGCCGGTGCATCTCAGGCAGGTGGACAAGCAGATGCTGCCAACTCCAAGAAGAGGAAGGAAGCCGATAAATCTGCAATTCAAGACAAAGGTAAAGAGATAGATGAGGGCCCTTCACGGAAGAAACATAAGTCTAAACCCCTCCAGTCGGCTACTTCCCGGAACATAGAGGAGATGCTTGCCTTAGATAGAGAATCCTTGGAAAATGCCATGATCCCGTCTCCAGTTGAAAATATAGAGCCAATCCAGATAGAAGATGATGATCAACCCTCTCCAACAAGCACAGAAATCTCAGAATCAGATAACGACACAGACATCGAGGATGGAGAATTCGAGGAAGGAATGATTTCCGCCCTCAAAGGCATTCAAGAGGACCCATCCGTCCAGGAGATCCATGATATGCAGTTAGTCCACGAAATTCAAAGTATGCCGGAAATTCAGGAAGAGCATGAAATGCAGGACATGCAGGACGTCCAAAATCAAGAGGACATGATTGAACAGCCAACAGTACCAGAGTGGCTGAGGGAAAGATTGAAAAGAAAAGCGCCAGTGGAGGTCCCGGAGGAGGACAATGACACAGATTTTCTGGCCAGATTAGAGCAAACTGCCCCAAGGAAGAAGGCCAAGAAGTTCTCAACCATTCAGAGAGATGAAGCTGGAAATCGCACGGTGCAAATTGCAGTGCCTATGGCCGACAAGTTTCAAGACGAGATTGCTCCTGAGGAATATGCTATCACGACCATCGACATGGGTCCGGCAACAAAAGGGCAGGAAGTCGAAGACTTGGATAATTCTGTGGCCACCATCAAGGCCAGATTAGAAAAAGAAGTTGCCAAGAAGAAAGAGTATAAGAAAGAAATTCAACGCCTAAAAGATTATATCCAACACCTGACCAAGCCACTAAACGAAGGTGAACAAGTGGCGCCTTTACCTCCAAATGCCTCACAAGAACCAAGTGCGAACTTTGAAGAGGAGTTGACAACAGCGAGGGAGGCTAAAGACTGGATGGTTGGAAGGAAAGAAGAGGCGTTGGTATTTGCAGAAAAGTTGGCGCAAGTGAATGAACAGGCTTCCTTCATGCTTTCACGAGTTGCAGATCTTGCGGAGTCATGGAGTAGTCTTGAGGATATTCAGAGCAGGATCATCCCATGCATCCGGGAACTGAAGGGCATCTCAAAGCAAAGGTTGATTGAGGACAAGGTTATCGAAGCTGGAGCAGCTTATGACTTCAACGGATGGTACTATGCTTTGATCTCAAGGAGAGGAGTTCTCGAAAAGGTGAAGCAGGATGGTGGTAGAGTTGAAGAACAAGTAAAAGAAATTCAAAGTAAAATCTATGAGATGGCTGCAGATATGCTAGACAAGGAGATTGTCCAAAGGAAACACTTGTTTGGCAATATGGATCCGTAAAGCGAGCAGCATGTGTAGTGCTTTCCACCACCGTGCCGCCAAATTTGAAGGAAAGGCTTCCAAAGCGTCACCTCATGGCCATCGAAGTTCTTTCTTGCTGCAAGAAACCATGTGGGCTAATTCATGTTTGGTAAGAAAGTGCGTCGGTGAACTTAGATTTGGTCGAGTACAACATCGGGCCAGTGCAAGGCCGCCCGACATTGCTATGGATGAGGTCGACTGAGCAGTGTCCGTAGTTCGCCGAACGGAGGCTACTGCGTACGGCGATAAAGGGTGACATCATTGTCTAGTGTCTCTCTTCAGCTTAACTGACATTAGCGTTTTGGAAACCCTAATTAGGGTTTAGTTCTGTTCAATCTTGGCCATTGATCTAGAATCAATCTCGGCCGTTCTTTGTAATTTGAAAAACTATATAAACCCCCCCCCTCACTCTCTCATTTTCATAGTTAGATTCTTAGAAGTTAGATATTTATTAAGAAGTTAAGAGCAGATTTGAGATAGTTAGAAATAAAGAGAGTTTTTTATGAGATTGTTGTGAAAACACTACTTTGATAATGAAGTTCAAATGCATGAGGTGCCTTGAATACTTGATTGTTGAATAGTTGCATGGTCGCATATCTTCTTTCTCTCTTAGTAGATTTGAATTAAAATGTATGTTAGAAGAATGATTGATTGATAACGGAGATTAGTGAAACCGAGCTCATACTTTCTTTGGGTGGATGATTTCACTCAATGTGCAAAGTTAGACTGAGCTTTACTGTGGATGCTTAACTTCTGTTTTAATAATTGTTGTTCGATCTGATGGCAATAACATCACGCGGAAAATCACAAGCACCTCTAGAAGATAATTTCGCTAGAATGCTGGGAACGTATGCAAACAATGTGAAAGTAGGTTGTGATGTATACCTTGTCTCTCTCTCTCTTCTGATTTCTTAGGAGTAGCATAGAGTCTCTAAACCCTAAATCTTTTTTCACTTTTTTTATAAAATTAAAAAATTCAAAATGGTACTGCATTTATGTCTCCGCTTTTCCTAATAACTTGCAAAATCTTATCATTTGTGCCCACACACACACGAAATCACACATCCATACCAATTTACGCTGCCTACCTAAACATTGAATTCTACAACCCTCCCACTCTGCACCTTAGTATATAGGAAGTGCTTCTTCAAGAGAATAGAGCCCGTGTGGACACTTTATCTTAAATACAGGCCACAAAATGATCGGAGGGTACTCACAAGCATATATCTCTAAACGGCGGTTCATGACTAACACATTGAAAGACATTGGGAAGATAGATTGAGTGAAGGTAGTGGTGGTAGAAGCTAAAGCTAAGTTGCTGAATTGGAAATGGGTATAGGTATGGGTATGTGGGTATAGTACACCGGTACGGCAAAATATTTTGGGGCCCGATTCCATGTAGACACTGATTCCAAGATGATTCGTACCCAAAATTGGCCTATTTTTTGGACGGTTTGATAACTTAGAGCCGAAAGAATATAGATATTTATTTGCAACCATCACATCTCATTTTCTTTGATCAGGACTTTTACAAGGAAGGAATTCCTCAAGCCCATGGATGTCATCAGTGTACAATGCATGTTATATATTTCAATAATATGGTTTATCCGACTATGTATTAATTGTTTGTTGGCTTCGAGCAGTTATAAGCATCAATTGGTTGACCAGTGATTTTTAATGGCTGATAGTTGAAATTTGGGAATGCAAAATTGGCTAATAGTTTGAGCTACAACATGACTTGAATCACCACATTTTTACAAAATTTTAATATAATCTTTATTTAAATTGCCAAATAATTTATTTTATTAAAAAAATTAACTCAAAAAATTGCCACAATATTCGATACATGATTAGATCAGATTTGCCTAAATGTTATAAATTATAGTAAAAATCTATATTAATTTACCAATAGTATATCATAATTATTAGTTACTTTAGGACCATATTTCTAATCTTTAGTTTCCACCATTGATTTATAATATAATCTAATGGCCCTTGTTGTATTCCACGAAGTAAAATATACCCATAATCTATAAATGCTCATAGACCCCACAATTTTAGGTCGCATGAGAATTATAGATTGTGGGTAAATTTTACCTTACAGAGTACAACGAGGGTCGTTAGATCAATGATCTAAAAGAAATTTTGAGCCCCATGAGAATTATAGATCATGGGTACATTTTGCCTTGCAGAATACAATGAGAGCCATTATATTATATTTTAAAACAATGGTGGAAATTAAATATTATAGTCTTACCCTTCAACCCATCAATAATTTCCACTCTCAGGCCCCTATTTTTCCATGAGAATTATTTTTAGATTGGATAGATTCGCCATCATAATTAATGCATTTTCCTATTATTTTTCAAGATTCGCCAAAATTTTAGTGATTTAAAAAAATCGCCAATAAAATTAATAATTTTTTTGAAAAAAAAGAAAGATTCACCAATAGAAATTAATATTTTTTCCTAAAAAACTGAAATATTCGCTAGGATTTAATATCTTTTTTTGAGAGGGGTTTCTTAAAGTTATCACTATGGTTGACAATTGTGTTCTTCTTAGCAACCATCGGGTTCTTTAAATAGATTTTATATCATCAAGGAAAGCAATATAATCTAGTTGGATTGACTATAATCCTTGGCTGACCATCTTTAGTTTACTTTTCTAGAAACTTCATGTGCGAATAAAGATATACTTTTATTCCTCTATTTGGTATGCATTATTAATTTTGTTCATTATTTCAAGTATTAATTTTATCAGATAAGGGAGTAAACATTGGTGCCATTGCCTTAAAAGAAATCGGGGTAGATTTGAGAAATTCATGACTTTAGACCCCATTAAAGGCAAGAAGAGACTGCAAAGTGGTCAAGACCAAGAGATGAGACGATTTTTGAGGATCGTAGAGCAAAGAGAACAAAGAAGAAGATTACGAGAAGCACTCGAGGAAAACAAAATCGTACAATTCCCAGGTTAGAGCCCTTCCCAAGAACATAGTTGGAACTGAAGTGTACGTTGAAGTCGGACTATAAGCTTAATTCAAAACCTCAATCCAGAAAATAAAAACAACACCATCATAAGAAACCATATAAGGAGTGGCAAGAGATAGCAAAACATTTACCCTTACCCAACAAAGAGTGGACATATCTTTGTGACCAAGTATAAAAACCAATAAATGAAGAATAGGAAATAAAGTCTAAAAACTCAATACCCAAGAATAACATAGATTGATTGAACAATCGTTGATCAAAGATGAGGTGGCTAAAGGATGTGAACCTAAAACTCCTAGACCAAAGACATATATGATAGAAACTAAAGGCAACTTTGTACAAAACATGTAATATCCATGGCTCAACTACCATGCAAAAATTTTGACTTTCACCAATTCGGTTGCACAGGCATTTCGTCAAACAGTTGGCATTCTACTGGTCTGTGTTATTGCCTTTCAGTTTGTTGTGAATTAACATTAATATTAATCATCATAACATTGAATTCTCAATCCCACATATGGATAACATTTCCTTTATACCAAATCATTGCATTATATGGTCAACAGATAATTGCTTTTAACTTTGTGCCTTGCTGTTACATAATTACATACTTAGAAAATTGCACACAAAAACTGAAATATTAATGAGATGCACAGAAACAGCAAAATAAATCTTCAAATATTATTACCATATGCTGACCTTGTTGACCTTTTATGTGCTGAACTGTCACAAATCCCAATCAGCGTTCTTTTACAACCCTTATTAATTGTACAGTGCCCCTTTACCAAGTGCAGCCCCTCTAAGAAATGTACGGCAGCTTTGACTAGTCTTTGTATGGCTGCATTGGAAATTTCTAAGGCCTATATGCCTTTTTCATGCATGAGTCCCCACAATAGTCTACTGTAGGAAGTGAACCATCAACTATCCTAGGTGGCTCAATAAGTGATTCAATTGGTTTTACCGTATAATTACACACCACACCTAGATCCCACATCCTATGATTATCACAAGTATCAAAAGAAAATTGCTCCTCTAACCTATTGAAACTACATTCTTGATGTTTTTCCCATAAACTATTGGCATTTTGAATCTCTGCCGTACAAGGAATGCTGAAATCATTATGCATGATTCCATCACTTATGCATTCTCCTTCATGTTTCCAAGGGTAGCTAGGCTCCAAAATGCAATCCTGTGAAACTCATCAATTCTTTCAATTATTTGCTTGATTTCCATGGTCTTCGTGTTCGATTCTCGTTCTTTGGGTGTAGCTGCAATAGATGACCGATTTTCAGCTTGTAGAGTGAAAAATCAACCAAACTTAACTCTAGGTTGAGTTCCTCAACCTCTTTCTCCTTGTCTTCAGCAAACTTGATAGCATGATCCCTATTTGAAAGCAATTGTAAGTAATCTGATTTCATTGTTTCCAAGGCTTTTTCAACTACATACAAATCTGCAAGTGTGGATCCTCTTTCAACCCCTTTCTCTCTATTTTCAACTTGGGCCTTCCAACAGAGATTTTCAATGAACTTGTGTGTATTACCAATATGCATTAATGCTGAAACAATCTTGTCCTGAGTAACTTTCAACTGTTTCTTCAAATTATGTGACTCACTGGGCCAATTATCAAAATCAGATTCATATAATGAATTTTCTGATTTGTCTTCAAGAACATGCCTCTCAAAATCAACTACCTCTATAACATCCTCCTCGCATAATTCATGCTTTGAGGTTAGGACAGCACTTTTTTCAGAAGAAATTTCACCCCAAACTGGCTCCTCGTCATAGTTGGAATTTTCTAAATTCATTGTTTTAGTTTCCAAAACTTCATTATAACATAATCATCCATTAGTGAACTGCTGCTAGGAAGAATACATGAATCAGCATACCTCATAATCCTTATTGGATTGATCTGAGTTTGTAGCCAAGGCTGCTGTTTTGTCATCTTCATCAAACAAATCCTTAACATATGAAGGTACATGCACTTCATTGGAGTCATTTTTTGGTTCTGTTATACATACTTCTGCAGGTAAGGTATTTACTTCAAGTTCTATAGTCTCAGCTTTTTCTTTGTTCTCATCATCACTCGGCTGCAATGAACATGTGTTAAGAGTTATTAACTCACCTTCTTTGTTGTTCCCACATATGTGACTATGTGTCCATGCACCTTGGCATGTGAAACAATGCTGCTCTCTTCTCAATTGGTTCTTGCTCATTTTAAGAGGTCTTGTAACCTGTAAACCCAAAGAAATCAATTCCTCTTCAGTCAACTTCTCGCTGTCTAAAATAAATTTATTTGATGGATGAGAAATGAAGTTTTTTTTTGTTCAAAGCTAAAATTTTGCGTGTAGACATAATACATATGTATTATAAATCTTCCTTTGTTCATAAATAGATATGTATCACTTATTGTGTTATGTTTCATCTAGGTATAAGATGACATGGTAGCCACTTTCTTTTTGAAGTTTCTATTGTATTTTCTAAGAGAAGCCACTTTATTTTTCGTTAAAGTTTCTATTTTGTTTTCCTTATTGACTGATTTTATTAGATGTCTATTGATGCCAAGGATTTTACAATGACGAATATAGATTGGATTGGGGGTAACTAGACAATTAATTGTTCCTAATATCTTCATTGGTAAGGGTTGCTTTGCTTTGTGCATTTGTTAAATTTCCTAGTGGTGCTAGTGTTTGAGCTTTGGATTCTGGTAAACTATTCCAAATATCTTCGTGGTAATGGTTGCTTTCTTTGATTTTGTAATCCATTCATTATCAGTGAATTTGAAAATAAACCAACATTGTTTGAACTATTAGCTTACAATTTTTGGAAAGACAATATAAAGTGTTATTCTTTGATCTCTACCATGCAACAAAGGGATGAGAAATTCATTGAAATTATCAATAGAATTTGTGTAGGTTCACAAAAAAATGATGATTTAGATTATCTTAACCAACATTGCTTATGCCTATCACCAATGGACCCAACATTCCCTTTTATCTTCTATAGAAGAAAGGATGTTGATGAACACAATACAAAAATGCTATCAACCATTCCTAGAGATATCATTGTATTAGATGCAAATGATGAACATGATGATAACTACAATGCGTATGTAGACACATAAAATTGTCCTAGGCTTTTAACTCTTGGGTATTCAACATTGCCCTGTTCTTAATAATTAAATAATTTTTGGTATTTAATTATTTTCTAAAGTCATAATTCTTCTATTAATTAAATAATTTTAATTATTTAATTAATTCATTTTTATCATTTGGCTACTTCCTTGATTATTAAATAAGTAAATTTATTTATCTAATACGTCATTAATTACCTAGAGTCTTCCTTTAATTAAATAAATTTCTTAATTTATTTAATTCCCCTTTTGTCATTTATTCCTCTTGATTATTAAATAAATAAATTTTATTTATTTAATTACGTCACTAAGCAAGTCCCCTTCTTTTAAAAATTAAATAGATTCTAATTTATTTGATTTTTGTCCATTTTCTACTATAATTAAATAATTATTTTAATTATTTAATTATTCATTAACCTCTTCTCTCATTAAATTAAATAAAGTTAATTTATTTAATTTGGTCCACTCTCTTGAATTTTGAATTAAATTATTATTTAATCGAAATGATTCCTTTTGTCACATTCCTCCATAATTAAATAATATCTTTATTATTTAATTATTTACTGGTCACCTGGAGTAAATAAATTTTATTATTTAAATTTCTCCAACAACCTCTTTGTCCGTGCCATCTTATCTTCCAAATTAATTCTTATCTTTTGACATCTCATTTAATTTCGACCCTTGATTGAATTATCTTATAATTCAATCTTGGCCCTTCATCCTTATCATTTGCCCTAATTTTGACCTAACCCTAATGCATACAACAACATTCAATCTTGATCTTTGATTCTAGGGTTTTGTCATCTTCTCATCCTGGCCACACATTCAAAATTGCAGTTTTTATAAAATGGCAATTTTGTTCTCATTTGGCTCTCTCTTGGTCTCTTATCTCTCTGGCTCTTGGAGGCTCTCTCTCTTTCTCTTGATCTTTCTTCCATCTCATGCTCATTTTCTGTCAACTCATGGTCATTGTCATTTGCAGTCATTGTCATTCTAGTCTATTGTCAAGTCATTTCTTTTAGTAAAATCCTTCAAAACTTGCTTAGGGCTTTGTCATTAGTCATAGTTGCTCATTTGAAATCTGAGGGCATCTCTATTTACAGCAAGCTAGGAGGTGTGACAAAGGTGAAGCATGGAAGATGAAGACCTAGGGTAATATTGTTCCTTTTGTTTTCATATTATTTCCTTTGTACTTTGTTATTTCATTGGAATTTTATTGTTATTGTGCTAACCCCCTTTAACAAATCTGAGATTTTCCATTGATTACATTGGTGAACCTGACATATTTTAACACATTTTGAGAAATCTTGGAGTTGGGTTTCTTTTTGTTGCAGGTTTTGTTAGCCTTTTGTTGCAGGTTTGGCATCATTTTTGGACAAAACCCTAGTTTCCAAGGATTCAACCATATCTTTCACACGGCTTCGTATTTTCTCACAATTTTTTTTCTGTAGGTCGAGGACACTATCAAGAGCTCTCATTCCAAAAATCATACTTTTTGGATCTATTTTTCATTTTTTATAATTATTTT